>JAJIBD010003360.1:0-214267 GCA_021461705.1 Cryptotis parvus | reverse complement strand
CGCGATGCTCAGGGTTACTCCTGGCTGTGCACTCAGGAATTACTCCTGGCGGTGCTCGGGGGACCATATGGGATGCCGGGATCGAACCTGGGTCAGCTGCATGCAAGGCAGTGGTCTAGTACTCTTTAATTTAAAATTAACTTTTGTCTGGGATATACATGATAACCAATAAATGTATATATTGTAAGCCATAATGTGTAAAAGAGATAGAGAGATAGACAGATAGAGAGAGAGAGAGAAAGAGAGAGAGAGAGAGAGAGAGAGAGAGAGAGAGAGAGAGAGAGAGAGAGAGAGAAGTGCCTGCCAAGGAGGCAGGGTGAGGGCAGGAAATGGGACATTGGTGGCGGGAAATCTGCACTGGTGGAGGGATGGGTGCTGGAACACTGTGACTGAGCAAATTTGTAATTTTATATCTCACGGTGGTATAATAAAGTTAAATTAAAAAAATTAACTTTTATCCTGAAAACTGAAACTTGGAAGCGAAGTCTCAAGTATCACCAAATGTCATTTTTCTATCAACTACAACTTGTTCACATTCATGTACTGCCAATGTTTGGGACCTGATTAGAAGCACTTTGCTTTGTTGAGAAGTTTCAATGTTTTAAGATGTAGAAACAGCTTTTTGCAACAGAATCTTGTTTAAGTCTGATGAACCACAATACTTCTGGGCAATAGGAAACGAAGGTTCAATACAATTGAAGATTACAAATTGCCATGGATCAGACAGAGAACAGGCTTTTAGGCGCCTGCCTTGCATGTGGTCACTCCAGATGAAATCTCTGACATCACAGGGTGCCTCGAGCATGGCTGGGGGCAGCTAGGCAACATTGCGTCTGACCCAAGGCCTTGGCATTGAACCCCCAGCCCTGTGACTGAGAATCATGGGGTAGGGGTGGTTGAAGAACTGGGGGTGGGGGCTGAGTGGTGGTGGGGGTGTCTCCGGAATACTGCTTGGAACCCCCCAAACAATCAAAAATAAAACAATAACCTCCCTAGTTGCTATAAACAAAAATGCTGAGTTATTGTGTAGTTCTCAAAATGAAGAAACACAAGATGTCACCAATTCCAACTAACAAATATGAGCGCCAGAAGGCTTAGCTTGCAACAACAGTTCTAGTAAACTCGCAAACAAGGACTTAATGTCCCCATGGTGATATTTTCACAAATTTTCTTCTATGGAAATGTTTTAAAAAATCATTATTAACCGTTTTAGTCATAAAAAGCAATATAAAATAAATTATTCGGTCTGCTAAGAGGCAGGCCTGGAAAATGGAGACAGTGATGGCACCGGTGTTGTAATATTGGATGCCTGTAACAAATCATCATGAACAACTACATAAACCTGGTGTTTAAAGTAGGGGAAATACCCTCAAGATTTCAATCACAGTACAGCTATCCTATATGAGTACGACAGTCATTTACAAATTACTATTGAAACATGCTGATACATAGAATAATTCAAGGTATAAGCCTTAAGTTAAACAAAAGTACAAAATGGTAATTGATGCCAACTGACATTAAATACAAATGTCTGGGGCCATAAATGCAGCTCAGTGGCAGGGAACTGCCTTGCTTATGCCAGGCTCTGGGTTCCATTCTGGCATCATGAAGAAAAAACATTTTTTAAGTGTCTGTATGTTTGAACAGGCATCAAGGATTGGAATAAAGGAGAGAGAAGTTAGTTGCCTTTTTGAAAAGGAAAAGAGGGACTAGTATCTAGAAGAAATGTCGGCTTTTACACATGTATGTCATAATACTGTATGAGTTTTCTAATTTGTGTTACTTTGTAAGTAAGAAAACTGAAATAGTTGTATAAACAATTCAGAACATTAATTCTAAAGTTTCAATAGTCAAATTTAACTACCCTTGGAAGAACAGTCCTCTGGGAATTTCCATGAGTCTGAAATGGTGGAAACAATTACTATAACTGTTAAATTTAAAATGGTTAGTGCTCATTATGTATTTAACTAGCTGTGTCATGAAGTTAAGTGCAAAGGGATGTGATGAAGCTTGCAGACTAAGATAGGAGTTAGCAAAAGATCAATGTGATAGCCCAGAATAAAAACTAACTGATGCACTTTTCACTTTGTGAAAAGTGGTGTCCCTATCAAATGACATTAGAGAAAACAAATCACCTTTTGGTTATCATGAATATATCTGACTTATTGATCATGACATGGGTGAAATATTTGCAAGCTGCAAATCTTCCATCTTCTAAGACCTAAAAAAGAATATTAGAAAATGTGAGAAAACCTACAAGACCCCTATTATTGTAATGCATCTGACCTCCTAAAAACCATTTCTCAATGAGAAGAAATAATTGATGTTCATACTGTGTACATATGCATATTTTTGCATATCAATATACAAAAATGCGCAATTTGGGGGCCACACAAAATATACATTTCTCAAGAAGTGACACAAGCACCACTTCCTTTTGGCATTGCTTTCATTCAAGATTACGGACTGCAGGCACATGAATCTTTAATGCCAGGTTTTGAAGATACCATTTTTACAATGTTTAAATGAGCTCTCTTGAGGTTACCATTAAATGATCATATATATATGTATATATATACACACACATATGTATACATATATGTATATATATATGTGTGTGTGTATATATATATACATATATATATATATATATTTTTTTTTTTGCTATTCCTGGCTGTCCTCAGGGCTTACTGCAGGCACTGTGATCAGGGATCACTCCTGGTGGGGCTCAAGGGACCCCATGGGACGCTGGGGATGAATCTGGGTTAGCTGCATGCAAGGCTGTGCTGTCTCTCTGACCCCACATTCACTCTATTTTGAAAACATGCCAGTGTTTATTCACATTATTACAGAAATATGTATTTAAACATATTAATGATCACATATGCTATTTGCCATCACCTTGCCTCTTAGAATTCTCCTTTCAAACTTACAAATAAGCTTTTTTTTTTTTTTTTTGGATTTTTTTGACGTTGTTTATTTTTTTTTTTAATTTTTTATTATACCACAGTGAAACATACAATTACAAAGGTGATCATAATTGGTTCTTGGTAATACAGTATACCAGCACCCATCCCTCCACCAGTGCCCCCATTTCCACCACCAATGTACCCCACCCCCTCCTGCCCACCCCCCATGCTGCCTTAATAGCAGGTACCCCAGTTTCCTCTCTTTCTCTCTCTGTCTCTTACAAATAAGCTTTATTTTATCTGTATCACGACTCATTAAACATTCTCAATAGGAAAACCCAGAACCAAATTTTCCTATGCAATGACTTAATTCTTAAGACTGGTGAAACACATGACATGTTGAAACACTCTCTATAAATAATTCTTTACCCCAGAAAACATAAAAGTAGCTATTTCAATGAAACAGACATTTACAATTCTGTGCTCAGTATCATTTGCTTTGATGGCGGAGTATTTGCCTGTTTAAAATTCACAGCAGGCTAGATTACAATTATAATTTGGGGGTCCCTCATCCCGCTATTGTCATTCAACTGAGAACTCAGTGTTGGACGGAGGTTGTGCTGCTGACCAAGCCCAGCAGGCCTGGGTCACTCAGGACACCTGGCAGTGCTGGGGGCCTCCAGGGCCACACTCATCTCCGCTCTGGAGCCCTGTGGTGCTCGGCATCAAACCGGGCTAGGCTGCATGCAGGGTTCCGCCTTTGCCTCTTTATTATTTCTCTGGCCCTAGATTATAAGATAATTTTTTTTTTTTTTTTTTTGCTTTTTGGGTCACACCCGGCAATGCTCAGGGCTTACTCCTGGCTCTGCACTCAGGAATTACTCCTGGCGGTGCTCAGGGGACCATATGGGATTCGGGATCGAACCCGGGCGGCATAGGCCGGCCACTTGCAAGGCAAATGTCCTACCAGCTGGGCTATTGCTCCGGCCCTATAAGATAATTCTTATACGTAGCTCTAAGACACCTCAAGAATGGCTATGTTTAGATTTTAGCCAATACACTAGATCTCATAAAGAAATTTCATGAGCAGGAGAGATAGTAATTAAGACGCTTCTCTTTTGTCACATGACCCCAGTTCAATCCCCAGCATCACAGATGGTCCCCTGAACCTCACTAGGAGTGATGCCTGGGCACTGACCAGTGGAAATTCCAAAAATTACATACAGTCTTTCAAAAACTGTATTCCAAGAGGTGCTATCAAAACACTAAACTTAGCTGATTAGCTAATAAGTGACTTCATAGTAATTAAAAACTATCTTCCCTGTATTTGTTATATCCCTGCCAAGGAGGCAGGCAGGGGCTGGCAGGGACCCTGGGGACACTGGCGGTGGCACTGGTGTTATATAACAGTGCATGCCTGAAAAAATTCTATTACGAACAACTGTAAATCATGATGTCTTAATTAAAAATAATATGCAGATTAAAAAAAAACTAGAAGAATTTGTATATGCAAGGAGACCAATACCAAAAAAAAAAAAACTGACCTACACTGTAGATGAGGCATGCAGATAAAATGCATGAAAGACTGATATCTTCAAAGGTTATGAAAATGAGGAAAGAGCATCTCTATTGTTTACTCTAGTTGGTAGGGCAAGGAAACATGAGTTCCTTGAATTACATAGAAAAATGGGACTAAGCTCAATTCAAAAATTAGTAATAGCTATTAAATAAACTATACCAATACATTTGAAACACTAGATGAAATGGGTCATGCTCTAAGAAAATAAAGAGGATCAAATATTAGAGAGAAATAACAGAAACTACGCACATTACAGCTGGAAAATGCAGTATATAAAACCCAGTGACTTTATTTTATAAACACAATAATAAACGTCAAAAACAATCCTGTTCACAAAAGTAATAAAAATATATTGACAAATAAGTCTAACAATATAGTTAACAAGCATTAACTCTGTCTATATTGAGTTTATTAAAATGAAATGAAATCCAGAAAATTTGAAAATAGAAAGCTAAGCCTTGTTCACTGAAAGAAATTTGTTGGCTCACTCACCTAGTTGGCCATTTCTACCCTTATAACACACACACACACACACACACACATACACACACCCAAACACACACACTTATTTTTTTAAAATATTTTTATTATATCACCTTGAGATATACAGTTACAAAGGTGTTCATAATTGGTTCTCAGTCATATAGTGTTCCAGCACCCATCCCTCCACCAGTGCCCCATTCCCATCACAAATGTCCCCACACTCCCACCCGCCTGCCTGCCTCTATAGCAGGCACCTTTTCTTTCCTTCTTTCTCTCTGTCTCTGTATCTCTCTCTCTTCTTTTACACATTGACACACACTTAATTTAAGGTGGTATTTATTCTGGGTGGAAAAGAAGTTATTTGACAGAACTAAAATTTACCCCAAAACAAAATGATACTATCCAGAAAATAATTAATGGAGAATGAGAAATATCTTAGTAGATATTTATACAATCTCAGAGTTGAAGAAGTTGAAGAAGACAATTTGGGTTAGCGGAAATTACATACAAAACACATCAAGAAAAAGAATAATGACTATAAAAATGAAGTGAAATGCAGAAAATAATTTATAAAATTCTACATACCCTAGTATAGGAATTTTTGAAACTCGGAAAGCACTCCAAATTATTGAACAAAAGTATGTATTCCCAAGTAAGTGATGTTCAGGGCAAGTCAAGAGCTTATGTTGGATCTCTCTTTCTCTCTACCAAATGGACTCCTTTTCGCCCCTATTAATTTAGCATAGTTAAGATAATGTGTTATAGTGATGTTACACTGTTATCGGTGTTCACAGTTCTTCCCCTTACCACCACTGCAAGTGCCCAAGACACCCCACACATGCCTGTGTTACCTGATTTTATTCTTACATGGGTCACTGATTTAAGTATGCAAAATGAAACTCTGGAAGTACTTGAAAAGCAGTATTTAATATTCAAGTGAAGGTTTAAAAAATTCAAGACACAAGTAGATGAAAATTAAAGTTAGATCTGGAGAGACAACACAGGTACCTGCTGTCATCGGCTGGCCCTGTTCAGGGCCACACAGGGTCCCCTGAACACCATCAGGTCAGTTCTCCGCAGAGCAGCAGTGGTCCCTAAGCACTGCAGGTGCGGCTCAAACACCCTGTACCCTCAGAAAGCCCTCAAATTAGAAAATGGATACTATATGATAAGTAAACACCATTGATAGCAAAATAACTAGCAAATAATACTAGATCAGAGGAAACACTGAAATACATGTTAACACAGAGCTACAGAGCTAATTTCATAATACAGAGAATTCTAGCAATATGAATAAACCAACAGAAAATACATGAGTAACCATTAGGGAAATGTGTGTATGATATGAAGAGAGTTCAGAAAAATACAAAATCATACTAATAAACATAAGAAAATGTTTAACTTAAACCAATACGATATAGTCTTTAAGTCAGCTAATACAAACATAATTTATCTTATAAAAGATCAAGATATACTCTGGCATGTTCATAATAATACCATGTTAAAGGGAAAAAAATCTCAATATTGACTGGCCTTAAGTTTAAATACAGACTACCTGTACAAAGGGCCACTATGCATGAGAAGGTATTCCTGCAGGTACTGATGCTGAAATCAAAGCAAGACACAGTAAGTGAAAAGTCACTAAGAATGAGGAAATGAGAAACACACACACATACATGCATTCACTAAAATTAAAACATAAACCATCTGTAAGGGTTAACAGGAACAAACCCAGTATGCAAAGACTCATCTACGGGCTTGGGAAGGATGAGGTTTATGGGAGGCGTTGTTTAACTTTGCATCCCTATTTTATATTTTTGGTGTCTGAAAGTTAATCATTCTTGAAAACATTTATTTTCTTTTGATGTACGGGATCAAGCTGTAAGACTAAGAAATAATGTTGCTCTCACTGAGAACATCACTGGTAATAGGAGTAAAAACCTAGACCCCATTAACAGCACAAATCTTCAGATGACTGCACAGCTATGTGAGAGCTTAGCAACTCTAAGAAACGAGTTCTATGTCAAACTTTGCTAAGTTTGGTGTAGCAAAATGATGTGGGCCTGGCCTTACATCTTTTAGGACAACTTTTAGGACCCCACAAGTCAAAGTCAACATGTATAAATAAGCAACTAATTTCTACAGTCATAATAGCATCTGGTATGAAATATGTATATGTGTGTGTGTGTGTGTGTTTTGTGAAGCTCCTTTCAGAGATCATAATAAAAACCCGCCATGCCATATATGTAACACTTTTTTTTGGTGATGGTTTTTAGGCCACACCTGGCAGTACTCAGTTCTTACTCTGCATTCAGGGATTACGCCTGACAGAGCTCAGGGGACCATATGGGGTGCCAGGGATTGAGATCAGGTCAGCTGCATGCAAGGCAAATGCCTGCTCAGTGTACTATCTCTCTGTCCCTTAAATACAATAATTCCAAAGAAAAACTGACATTATAGTTCCAACTCTTTTAGAGAAACATCTTCTGGCATGAAGACCACGTGTGGTGACCATCACTGGAGTGTGGGTCTTAGGAAAGGGCTAGGGAAATAGAAAAGTGTCTCCTTCCAGAGCTGTGGGTCATGTCCAGAGCATCCTGATGGCCTTGGCTAAGGTGGGCAGGGTGGCAGCAGGGTCAGCAGCCAGCAGGAAGCCTGTGAGCTCGAGTCCAGCCTCAGGGTCATGTGCTAGAGATAGGAAGGGAGCAGCTCAGTCCCTTTGCCCTTGGTGCCCAGAGCCAGGCTGTGCTTTGACCTGTGACAGTGGCGGCCAGGGCAGCAGCTCTGTGAGGCACAAGTCACTGGTCCGCTGGCTGGTATGGGCCTGCTTCTGCCAGAGTCCTGCCCGCAGGGAAGAAGCCAGGAGTTTCCATGGGCAAGGGATGCTCCCTCAAGGGATCAGACCTTCATGTCTCTGTCCTTGCGTATGGGGCTGGAGAGACAGTGCAGACGGTACAGCAGAGATGTTTGCTTTGGGTCACAGCACCTTCTATGCTTCCCCACTCACGCTCCTCCAGGAGTGATCCCTGAGCACAGAGCCAGGAGTAAGCCCTAAGCATTGGGACTATACCAGCAGGTGGGCTCAGAAAGCGATGGGCTCTTCACCTCCAATTGCAGAGCTTTGCTCCTCGCCCTGGGTGCTCGCAACAGTCTTCAATACAGAAGAGTCTCCAGCAGTTCTGAGTGCTGGCTGCTGTGGAAGCCCCTAGGGTTGAGGTTCTAGTTTAACCGGATCGAAATTGGTAAGTGTCATACCCTAACAAATGTACGGAGGACTGTTCCTGCCAAAACTATTCGGGATCTCCTTAGCACTTAGGATAACTAAATGCCTAAGACTAAGGCTAGACTTAAGTGTCAAGTACAAGCGCCAGAACTTTAAGTAAGTTAGCCCTATTGAAGTGCTAGTGCGTTAAGGGAAAAACTTTTCCATATGCATTTGAAGTATGTATATACATATTACTTATCGTGGCTTGAGAACTGTTTAAAGAAATAAGTAGAGAAAGAAAACTGCAATCATATATATGTAGTTTATAAATATATATAAAACAATCATTTTAACAGTTATAGGTTAAATGGTTCTGCATTAGGAAAGACTAAGCAAATCTTAGCCTAACAGATATAGATAAACCCAACCAAATTGCTCAAATACTTAGAAAGCGGGAATATGAAAGACAGGATGATCACTCTCTACTAACATCCATGTTTCCTGATTCCTAAGTTCTAGCATTTAGTTTAGAAAAAGATCATAGGCCAGATACTACAGTAATGCAGAAAACATTCCTAACACTCAAATCACCCAAGGATACAAAGTAGCTGAGCTCCGTAACAAAGATATCGCTGGAAATTACAGAGTATGAAGATAGGAATATATCACTATCACAGAAGATTTCTTCAACTCTATAAAGTGCACCACTGAATATACACAAAGAGACTTAAGTGATTAACTCTAACTATCTGCAGGGCTAGCCACAATGTGTAAAATAAGAGGGAGAGAGATGCAGAGACAGAGAGAGAGATAGAGAGAGAAAGAGAGGAAACTGGGGTACCTGCTATTAAGGCGGGTGGGGGATGGGAGGGGAGGGGTACATTGGTGGTGGAAATGGGGCACTGGTGGAGGGATGGGTGCTGGAATACTGTATTACCAAGAACCAATTATGAACACCTTTGTAATTGCATGTTTCACGGTGGTATAATAAAAAAATTTAAAAAAAAAAATAAAAAAAAAAAAAAAAGAATTTAAATCATATAAAAAAAAAAATAAAGTGCTAATGTATATGGATATACTTAGGAAAATTGGGTAAATGATTAGAATACATAATTCAGGAAAAAAATTAGCACTGAAGATCAGTTTGGTTTTGGGGGGTTGAAAACCATCTGTGCTCCTGGCTCTGCAGTCTGCATGCTTGGGGCCACGCGCTATGCTGGGACCACACTGGAATCAGCTGAGCCAAGGCCTTACCCCTGGGCTCTCTCCAGCTCAGTATCTGACTGTTTCAGAAGACAAGACTCTCTTAGGGGTGTGTGTGTGTGTGTTAATGGTCGTAATAACATTGGGAATTAAAAAGGAAAATGAAATTCATCTAGACAACTACTGTAATTTAGAATTTAATATTTAGAATTTAAGCAAGAACATCTACTGGAGAACAAATGGTTTTATAGATTGGTTAATTGAAATAGTGAGGTGATGAAGGGGCTTTTAAAGAGGAAGGTTTACAAATGACTCATACTAAAAATTAATCTTACTTTTAAAAACATAAAAAGAGGGAACTGATACAAATATGGCGGCTGCGACATTTCCCAACTAGTGATGAAGTAATTTGATCTCTTCCAAAACAATCTTTTAGAGAAAACTGAAGCTAGTCAGTTTAATTTCCTCAGAGTTCTGATTAAAATCAGAGATGAAAAAAATGTTTTGCTGGGACCAGAGACAGTCCAGGTTAGGACACCTGGCTCGCAGCATCCCGCTGACCTCTGCCTGGTGTGGTCAAACTGTACCCCCCCCCGCCCCACACACACAAATGTTCTAACTCACTGCAAATGAGAGCTCTGAAGATCAGACACAGGAAAAACAAGGCATTCAGTCAAGCTTTATGATCAAATACAGGGAATTCATCATCTCAGAGATTTGATATTAACAGCAAAAAGTGACATTTGGCTAACAACTGCATGATTTTTTTTCATAAAAAATAATCTCCCTGACTACACTGCCAGATCTGATGAGAAATTAAGCCTGTTCAGTTTCCCTACCTTTCCCCTCTCTACCGACTGTAATCACTCTTTCAGGCGGCAGCCACAGCAAAGGCCTCAGGACAGAAGTGCCGAGTGTGACTGACCCTACCATCCGGAGGAAGAGAGATGAGCCGTCACCAGTGGAAGAGACAGAACTATTCAAGTTCTAGTAAAAGTTGGCCAGAGAACCATGAGCACTGACCAGAGCCGATGCCAGATGCAGCCCGAGACCTCTGTGAAGAAAGAGCAGCAGGGGCCGGGGAGACCGCAGAGTCTGAGAGTCAAGGTTATTTCCAGCAGAGCTCTTCAAGGAAACACAGTGCCCACGGTGATGGTTCTTCTAAAACACGGGGCAACTCAGCAGCCAAGTCACTGATGTTTATGATTTTTATTGTTTATCAATGGGATGTGTAGAAGCTGTCGTGGTACTTTAAAGAATTCTATTAACTTGCAAAGGAAAACACCAGGATGACATAAATTCTGCACGAAACTCTGTTTTCCCTTTGCTTTTATGATGACTTTATGAAAGCAAAGAGAAAACAAATACAGAATTTACATTAACAATGGCCGAGATACAAATGCATCTATTGGTGTGAAAATATAAATTCTGTTTTAGACATTATGCTAATGAGGTGATCATATCCTGTTATCAATCCAAAAGGTTAATCATATACCAATAATCAAGGTAGTGTTTGTACCAACAATCAGTTATCTCCACTTTAGGGACTGGAAACTGAGTCCAGAGAAGCCTACGATTATAAAGCTGGTAAAGGGAAAAGGCTAGCATGAATCAAGTTTACTTGGTTTCAGAATCTAAGTCTTGAGTTTAGATTAATTAGTGTGGCATTTTAGTTCTTATTTTTATTTATTTATTTATTTATTTATTTATTTATTTATTTATTTATTTTGCTTTTTTGGGTCACACCCACCTGGCAATGCTCAGAGGTTTCTCCTGGCTCTGCACTCAGGAATTACTCCTGGTGGTGCTCGGGGACAATATGGGATGCCGGGATCGAACCCAGGCCGGCACTGGCCGGCCACGTGCAAAGCAAACGTCCTACCCGCTGGGCTATCGCTCCGGCCCCTAGTGTGGCATTTTAGATCATTTATATCAAAATGAGTTAGTGCAGAAGAACTATAATATTCTTAGTTGCAGAAGAAATACATATATATATGTATATGTATTTATATATATATTATATATATTTATATATATATTTATATATATATTTCAGTAGCTGCAGTGGGATACCATTGAACATGGATTCAAATATCTCACTATTTTTTCTAGTAAAGCTCCATTTCCTGCAATCTCTGGGGCTCGGTTTTCACTGGAAGGTCAGGCATCTCTTCTGTGCCTGCTAGGTAAAGAGTTAATTGACAACTGGGAATGAGGCTGTTAAGAGCTGACATTGCTTCTATTACCAATTCCCCAAGTACATGCTATTAACCTTTGTCTATGGTGAGTGATAGTATAATCAACTATGGCTTTAAACCATTCAGCAAAAATTCAATCACAGTGGTGATTTCACTGTATGCCTCGCACTCTATTAACAGCACTGTAAATCAGGGGCTTAAGCTTAAATTCTTTTCTACATTCAAACCTGGGTCCAGGGAGGTACTTGGTGTTCAGGAGTAACCTTTTAATGTGCCGGAACTCAAGCAAACTCTGGCACATGGTCTATAGCACGCTGGTGGTCAGCCTCTGTCTCTGCAGGGTCTAAAACACCCCACATTCTCAGGCTCCAGAAGCAAACTGGCTGGCTGGCCCAGGTTCTCAGAACTCCTGGACAGCCCTTGGAGTTGTCTCCTCAAATCCAATTCTCTATACATAACTACAAATTCTTTCTGAAATTTGACAATTAAAGTCAGGCAACTAATCCCAGAAAACTTAATCCTATAAATTTTCTATAATCATACTGTAGCTTTATTTGTTCTTATAAATTCTTATAAATCCTATAATCCTACTGTAGCTTTATTTGTTCTTTAATGGAAACAACTAGTCTAAACTCAAAGTGCCCCCGAGATTAAGTGCTCGTTTCTCCATACTGCTCCCACGCTTCCTCACTGGGGCCAACTTTAACCAGAAGTTGGTGTTACAATGCACCAAATCATCATTATAAGGGACTAAGGTGTCACTTTCATTTGAATTCATAACTAAAGATGATTTCTGAGAAAACCAGAATTTCTCTTCAGGGGTGGGAGAGAGAGCTCAGGGGGTTTATGCTTTGCCATGGTCCCCTAATAAACTACCAGGACTGACCCCTGGAAACTTTCAGATGGGGCCCAAAAAATCGTGGTGGAAAAATATACACAGTGCTTCCTTTGATAAATGACATTTTGTTTTAAGATGAAGATGGTTTCTAATTTTATATGAAAATGATTCGCATCTTATAGCAAGAGAACTTTCTTACAGTACATTTGGCTAATAAAAAAGACTTTTCATACTTAACTAAAGCCTTCTTAATAACACACTAGAAATACTGAATGAGTTTTGCTAGATTCAATTTAGGCTACATCTCTGTGCTATCTAGAGTAATCAGAAGAAATGACAAAGTAGTGCTATGACACAGCAGAGAAGTGTGGCGTGAGTTACAATTTAGCATTGTTAGCTAAATTAATTTAGGTATTAAAGTAATTTAATTTTGGCTAAAGGCCAAAACTAATACTGCCATTTCTTTTAAAGCTACTTGCAAATACATGATGGTAAGAAGGGACTCAAGTTAAATAGATTTGAGCTTAACTGGAGGATTTATTTAAAAGTTAAATGTATCCAATTCCTATCAACACCACTTGTATTTTTTTACTTATTTAAAAATTTAAGAACTCCAATGAGTTTGAAAGGTTTAGAGATCAAATGGCTAATTACTAGGTTAAAAAAATAACTAAAACATTTTATAGTCAAGAAAGAGAAAAACGGAACCTCCCCTAAGTAAATTAATCATCCCCAGAAATCATATTAGTTTTTTGGGTTTTGAGCCATACCCAGCAGTGCTCAGAACTTACTCCTGGCTCTGTTGTTAAGAATCACTTCTGATAGTAATCAGGGGACCAGATTACTGGTATGTGGGCCAGCCAGGCGCAAGGCCTTACTCACTGTACTATCCTCTAGTCTGCTATTTCAAACTTAGTACTTTTACAAAATACAGAGAGCTTCTAAGTTACTTTTGCTCTAAAATAAAACTTCATGAGACAACCACATGCTCCAAAGCATGCGCCTCAAAATGAAGTGCTAATTCTCCAGTTGGTGTTTACTGAACAACCCAAGTCTGAGAACTGTATCAGAGTTGGCCAGATACTCTCCTGCCCATAGAATCTGCTTTATCTGAGACGCTAAGAGCTCAAGAGGCACGGATAACAGAATCTGTTCTCTTCCGATTTCTCATTCCGTTAGAAGTATCATTCTGGAGAGAAAGGGTTACAAAACGAAGTGTGAAATCCAGTGAGCTTTGCCTTCTGGTCTAGTTCACTTACTCAAGTTCCAGATGAAGCCAGGAGGTTTGCTCCGAACTACTCTGGTGGCCTGACTGCCTATGGTAAGCCCTCTCTTCCAGACCAGCTGTAACTCTCCTCCCGAGGTAAAGGGAAAGATCACGTTGGCTGAAGGCAGTAATCTTCCACTTGCTATTAAGGCAGTGTTTGAAGCTAATTACAAACATCTGTAATTTCTGAAAGAAAAGAAATACGCAACACAAAAGCATCCTCCCTCCACAATGACTTACATATAATAGCAACAATTACACCTTTGAGTGATTCAGAGAAAACATAAAAAGGCTTAATTTACCTACAACCTCCAGAGCCACCCAGCTGTTCTCATATTCATACCCTCACCGGCACATGCCCATTTTTTACAGATTCATTTAATGAGATCAGAAACAAAATTTAAAGGTAGCAGTAAAAGAAATGTGCTCAAAATTTTTTTTTTAATAAAAAGCTCATAACCTAAAAGAAAATGAAAAATTTTGCTGGGTATTGAAATGCTCCGAAATAGACGTTTTTTCTCATCTGAGATTAACCAGTGAATAATAACCCATATGGGGCCACACCAGTAATGCAAGGAGACCCTGGTGCTAGAAGCCCAGGGGTCGTCGTGGGGCGGGCGTGCTATTATGTGATTCTAGGCATCAGACTTGGGCCTTGCACTTGTTAGACATGTGCTGTGCCACCTGAGACATCCCTGGCCTCAAGTAAACATTTTGAAAAGAATTACAGTAAAGGGGCATGGCGCAGGAAACCTTTCCCTTTTCTCTCATTTAACTTACTGAGCATAATATTAACAGTATAGAAAAACATGTAATTTTTGAAAAATCTACATGACCTATAAAATACTGGAACTTCTGTCCAAATTATTTACAAGACTGAGAACTACCATCAAATTATTCACAAGACTTTAACTGTTTTCACGGGACTGTGTGTGGATCTCTAAATGCTCTCCATCCACAGATACTTCATGTTTAAGTGAATACATTTAGAACATCTTTGCAGATAAAAACCAGTTAGCAGGTCACCAAGAAAACCTAATTATTTCCAATTAAGAAAATTATATCTAATTAGCCAAATCTGACTAGGCTAATTACATGTTTTAAAAACCACAAATGATGACAGTAATAACTGAAAGTTCAAACACTTGTCTATGAGACAGAGGACTGCCAATACCCCGTCACCATTTCACCACTTAGGATGGGACACACATGTAAGGCATAGAGGGTTCTACCACCCGAGCCACAGCCCTAGTCCAAACACTTATCTTTTCTTATTCGTTATAACTATTGCAGTGTGACACGACTGTACTAGTGGTAACGCTCATCGTTTTGAAGTACTTCATCTCACAGCACCAAAGTGCTCAACACCCTGTGTCCTTATCTCAATACTTATGCCAAAGCTCACGTATTGCACTATGTATGGGATGATACCAAAAAACTGCTAAACAGATATACCACCCTGGTAAACTTGTTTTACATAGTAAAACAAACCAAACCCCCTACACAGAAAACTTGTGGAATATTTTAATAAGCTCCCTAGTGCAATCTGACGTCATGAGTTTCATTCTGTGTCACAGTTTGCTATACTGTTCTGAGCGGTGCTATACTCACTGCACCGTCAGAAATTAAACTCTGAGCTTACAGCAGTCTTTACTTGGGGACTGGGGCAAAAAGTTCCTGTCCAGTACTTGGCACTGCATGGTCCTCAGCATCTCAGGAGCAGGTCCAAACGGTGTCACCACAAAAAATAAATGTGTGTTTTAATGGATCTTTACTTAATCCCAAAGGATAGGGGTACTATAATGAAAATGACAGACTCCAATTACTACTTTATGAGCAATCAAGTAGTAACACCTGAATGAAAAAGCTTTATATTTGAGGTACTGTAGGGTCAGCTACTCTTCTGGGACTACAATACAATAATAAACCATATAGTCACAAGGAAGTTATAGACCAAAAAAGCTTGAAGGGACTGTATAACAGTACTAAATAAGACTTACGATGCTTCTTTCTGTTTCTCCTCTCATCATACAAGGAAGCTGCATATAGAATCTTGCCACAAAACCTAACAAACTTCCATGCCAGTCATTGTCCCTGAGTACATGTGAACCTCCTATGTCAAACCTCGCAACCAGAACAGAGCAGAACTGCAGCTTTCCTTTAGTGTGGGGCTGTTTCTTGATAAGAGATTCTCACTGGTGCTAAGTTTTAAAATAAGGCCTCCCAGGGCTGGAACAATACTATAGTGGGCAGGGCATTTGCCTTGAATGAGGCAGGCCCACGTTTGATCCTTGGTCCCCCATATGGTCCCTTGAGTCTCACCTGGAGTGATCCCTGAATGCAGAGCTATGAGTAAGCCCTGAGCACTGCCAGGTGTGGCCCCCAAAAGAAACAATTGTGGGGGAGGCCTTCCAGACACTTGTAATACGTGAACTGGAAGGCACGAGCCAACTGCTGGCTTCTGTTCCCTGGCTTCGACGAAGCCGCATCCTTCTTATTTTAAATCTGACTGACAAAGGCTCATCTGTAAACTTTCACAACATGACCTTTAAATCAATACCAAACACTGCATCAGTCACATATGGTTTGAACATTTCAAAGGTAAAATTTATCCTGGTTATTTTTTTTTAATTTTTAAAAATTATTATTATTGGGGCCGGATAGTCCAGCGGGTAGGGCGTTTGCCTTGCATGTGGCCGGACCATGCTGGCCTGGGTTCGATCCCGGCATTCCATATGATCCCTGAGCCCTGCCAGGAGTGATTCCTGAGTGCAGAGTCAGGAGAAACCCCTGAGCATTGCTGGGTGTGACCCAAAAAAGCAAAAAAAAAAAAAACTATTATTATTATCATAATTATTATTTTTGGGTCACACCCAACAATGCTCAGGTGTTACTCCTGGCTCTGCACTCAGGAATTACTTCTGGCAGTGCTCAGGGGACCATATGGGATGCCGGGATTGAACCAGGGTCGACTGTGTGCAAGGCAAACGCCCCTACCTGCTGTGCTATCATTCCAGTCCCTGTCCTAGTTATTTTAAATACAGAAACAGACTTATTCCTTCTTTCCTGTCAGGCATAGTGCAGCTAGCTGTATTATTCTGGAGTTGCGCTTGTTACACTACTGTCACTGTGAGCACTGATTACTCCTGGCTACAGATTCTTAGATAGATTGCTTATTGATGGGCATAGGTAACTATAATGTCATGATTTTTCTAACAAAATTTTCTTTTGTTTTGGGGGAGTGGGGCTTACGCCTGGTGGGATTCTGGGCTACTCACAGGAAGGTGTTCAGTGAGTTTACGGTACCAAGAGTTAAGTCTGGGGCTCTGCATACAAAGCCAGTGCTCCAGCCCTTGAACCATCTTAGTCCCAGATTTTTCTTTTGAGCCAGATTTCTTTTTTGCTTTTTTGGGTCACACCGGCGATGCTCAGGGGTTACTCCTGGCGGTGCTCGGGGGCCATATGGGATGCTGGGGATCGAACCCAGGTCGGCCGCGTGCAAGGCAAACGCCCTACCCGTTGTGCTATAGCTCTGGCCTCTGAGCCAGATTTTAGAAGTGTATTTTTCTCAGACATGAAAAAAAAATCATTTTAAAAAAGAGCAAAGAGTTCTCCTTTCCTTTTTGGAAACATAAGCAATAATAATGTAGAAATCTGAATACAAAAACTAAAGTCCAAAGCTATGGAAAGATTGAGTAGTGTCAATCATGCAGGCACAGCTGCCCCACTAGACCTTACTAGGCAATTCCACTCTTACTTTTCCTGTTTATTTTTGGGCCACACCCTGCTGCTCTCAGGACTTACTGCTGGCTTTGTGCTTAGAGATCACTCCTGGAAGTATCCAGAGACAATAAGTAGTACCAGGGATTGATCCCAGGTTGGCTCGTGTAAGGCAAACGACCCACCTGCTGTCCTAACTCTCCAGTCTCAGGAGATTTGTTTCTAGGGTTCTAAATTATTACAATCGTTAAGAACAATAAAAACAACTATTGCTCTCATGAAAATCCCAAAGTTGGGGAATCCTGTTTAGGAAATCCCTCCCATTGCTATAGGATCCTCTTCTCCCTTTTATCCTTTTAAATATAATCTATTCTGTGATCAAAAAAATGTTTTTAAAACCTCCGAAGTTGAACTCATCTGCTATATATTTGATTGGAAACAAGGTATTTTTTGCATGCCGGGGGCTCCAGATTCAATTCTTGGTAATGTTTGCCCCCACCCCCAAGCACCACAGGGTAATACACCTGAGTTTTGGATACAGCCCCCCAAGAAAACCAAGGAGGAAGATATGTTTATCCAGATTCTATTATCTATATCAAGGAAACACTGGTGTAAAGCAACAGATCAATATTCAGCTTTCATTTTTCCTCTACTAAAAGCAACTTCTTAGGGGCTGGAGCAAAAATACAGTGGATAGGACATTTACCCTGCAAATGGTCAACCGGTTCTATCCCAGGCACATGATACTGTCCTGTAGCCCCCAGGAGTGATCCCTAAGCACCGAGCCAGGACTAAGCCCTGAGCACTGCTGGACAATGACCCAAAACTAACAAACAAAAAGTTGCTTTTTGTTTGGTTGGTTTGGGGCTGCACCCCGTGCTTCTCAGGGGCTCTCCTGATCCTCTACTTCAGGTGTGACTCTGAGAACTTTGTGGAATGCTGGGGATGGAATCCAGGTTGGCCGCATGCCCAAACTGCTGCCTATCTTTCCGGCCTCTAAAAAGCAACATTTTTATAGAGTAGACCATTAATACCTGTGGTCAAAAGAGTTTGTAAGATGATTTGACTATGGCAGGAAAATGAAACCAGAAGTTAAAGAACCCACTTCATTTCTAAATTACAATAAAAAGCCACAGAACAAGTTTACTAGTTAAAAAAATACTACATGAAATTCTTTACTATTCGAAAGATTGTAAATTCCAATTTTCTTTTCATTTCAATTAAGCTGCTCCCAAAATATGTAAAACCTCCGTCTGGATAAGTTTTTAAGGATATTTATGAAACCTTTATCATAGAATTAAAGTACAAACAACAACACACAAACTATAAGAACTCAGTTAAAATCCTGCAAACAAGTGTTTTAAATTTTTTCTTTCACAAAGCCCTATGGAATGAAGTCAGTGATGACAACACATGTAATTAATAACAGGTGGATGGTAGTAGTAGAAGCAGCAAATTTAGGCTGATTTTAGCCAAGGATAAGACAGCAGTGAGCACAAATATAACTACAACTGTCTGTTACCAGAAGTCACTATTTTAATGGTCACTGTTTACTTTTTTTAAAAATACCTTTCATGATTAAAAACAATCAAATTATTTGACATTCACATATTCGAGCGACAGTACATAGGATCTTGATTTCTATTCAATTTGAATGAAAGCTAGTCAAGAGAAAATGTAAACATAACTGACAGTTTTTTAGCTTCTCTGTTGCAAGATAAATATTTGAAAAATCACTTTCTAAGAACATAAAGAATAATTACAGAAATAAAATCTTGATAAATATAAGAATTAGAAGAGACTAAAATAATATGTTAAATTAAGCTGTTAAAAGTTGAAAAATTAAGGCAAATATGTATTACAAGATCAATATGAGCAAAATCCTTACCCTAAAATCAAGATAAAAGACCCTTTGCCAGGTCCTCTTAAAGCCCAGCAGCCATCAAAAGTAAACATGATACTATTAGTAGCCATTCACTTTTCACAGGCGGTTTAAAAAAAAGAACATGTGATATAATAGAACTATGACAAGAGTACACTATCTAAATTGAAACTGAAAATCCTTTGGTACATAAAACAAGGCTTCACACAGAATATTCCCCTATTCTTACTCAGCTAAAATACACATAAAAACTATGCTTTATTATAAAATTTATCCTAATGCATAGATATATAATAACTACAGTTGTATATAATATATAGCTATATTATATATAGATATAGTAATAATTAACTGCAGATACAGTATATAAATATATAATATTAACTACATATTTTATTAACACACATATTACTAGTATATAAGTAAATCAGTAGCTTTATTATATTCATGTTATAAATTATTCAACATCTAACTTTATTCGACAACATTTATGTTTGACATACAGTTTCACAGAAACATCATATAGCAGTCCAACCTATATGATGTCAGAATACGACAACAAATTCATATTGCTTAAGTTATGTAAATTTATTATTTATACAAATTTAAATGATTTCGTACTAAATATTAAAAATTGAATGACTATTACTATTCTTTTCCTTTTACATAAATAACACAAAAGATTTACAGAGAACATTACAGAAGGCATTTTACTAATAAACGATAATTCAAAATAAAGCAAGTACATATTGAAAATCTAATTTTCATTCTTAAAGACAAATTGCATACTACAAAGATACAAAGCAAATGTGGTATTACTATGCACAAATGATATACTAACGATATAACAGCAGATGAGGATAAATATATAATGCCTACTTTAGGTATAAAATAGACCTTTCTGTGCTTACATAATGTAATATTTTGGCATTTTAAAGATGCATAGAAAACATTTTTTAAATAAAAAACTATTTCGCCTCCTAAAATTGCATATTGTGTTGTGCCATAGTCATAGAGAACATTTTAATAAAACAATCCAAGTAAAATGACAAACATGTGGTTTTTAACATTCCAGATCTAATCATCATCATCATCACTACTGCTACTATGAGTCAAAATCCATTCCCTGTAGACCTGAATTTTCTGTAAGCATGGTAAAGGGAAAAAAGAAGCACAAAGGTTAGTTAAGAATGGCAAAGTGTTTGAAAAAACATGTTAAATTATGAAATGTTTATTTCATAATTAGGAGCCAGAATAATTCTGAAGCTCATTTTTCAGCCAGGTAGAGCAGTAACTATGGGTGTGATATCTATAACTTAATAGATTTATGACTAAACTCCACTCGTTGGTATAAGTAGAACAGAAAATAGTTTGATGACACCAGTTAGATATTTTGTGACCATATTAATTATTCAATTTCTCTAAGAGGCAAGTTTAAATTTCACTACTTGTGTGCTACATTTTCTATAGAAGACATACTAGAAACTTATAATCGTTATATAAGAGCACAGTTAATAGACAT
This sequence comes from Cryptotis parvus, assembly GCA_021461705.1. Taxonomy (NCBI): domain Eukaryota; kingdom Metazoa; phylum Chordata; class Mammalia; order Eulipotyphla; family Soricidae; genus Cryptotis; species Cryptotis parvus. Next base: position 193,461 of record JAJIBD010003360.1, on the reverse strand, counting down.
GCTTTAAGCACCTTGTTTTTGAAAATTCAAAAATAAAGGGAGAAACATACTTAAACTATTTTCTAAAACTACCATTATTAAATTGCTTAAATCTAAGCAGAAATCCTATTTATATGCTACTTCTTTTCCACAATACTGGTCTTCAAATATTTTAAGAATTTGCTAATGCAATAGAGTTTTGATTAAAAAGCACCACTGTATCAAAGTGACAACTAGAGTCTTATATTAGTAAGAGAGCAATGTTAAGCACAACATCCTAAGCTATCTGGTGAATGCCTACAGGTAATGCAACCAGTACCGTATTTGATACTGCCACTGACAAGGACTGGCCTACCAAGAATATTATGCATCTTTGAAAATACAGTCAGATGCCACAATCCTTAAAACTTTTGAAAACAATTCTTGAAGATTCAGGATAGATTTACTTGTCACTGAAAAGAATTTTACCAACTGTGAAATTTTTTTCTTTTACCTCATGGCTTTCTTGTATATCTTGTATATCTATTCCCCAGTAATAAGGATGTATTCTTTTTACCTCTCCTCATGTTTCTTAAAAAATAATTTCCTTTACTGGTTGGGTCACACCTAGAAGGTGCTAGGGGCTATGCCAAGCTTTGTGTTCATGGATGCCCAGGACACCACAAGACATCTGCCCAGGATTGTTCCCAGATTTCTCATAAAGGCTGAAAGGCCCATAATGCCCATGTTACCACAAATATTTTCATATCTATACAACTAAATGACATTTCACTTGTTTTAAAGCAAATTATTTTAGCATTTCACATTTACACTGCAGGAAAGACTTCTAAATTGGTGTATGTTACCTACATCATAATCAAGATTTGAGAAATCATAATCATGATTTCTCCGCATTTGAGAAATCATGTGCTCAGCCCTTGAGGCTATCTTTCAACCCAGAAAACGATCAAATTTTTTAAATATAATCTCATAAAAATTTAGTCTCCTATAATGTGAGTTACATGTTAACTGAGTTCTAAGGAGGGAAAGTAAGTACCAAGTGAAAATATTTCTACTGTATAAAACATAGGTGACTGCTAACTATCTCAGCAACATTTCCTGTTCTCAAAGTACTATGGAACCATAAACTACCTTTAGTGTACGACCTCTTACTAGTTTATTCCCAATATAAGGTTATTTGGTATTTTAGAAACATTTAAAACAGAATTTCAAATCACTTAATATCACACATTAAATTCCATGGTTATGATTCAGTATATTAGGTGGGAAGTACATTTTATACAAAATTACATACGCTGCACATAGGAGGCAAACTACTGAAACTTTCAAATATTTACCCTAATCTTTTCAAACAGGACGATATTGAAAATATGAAGGCTGAAAGGTCCATAATGCCCATGTTACCACAAATATTTTCATATCTATACAACTAAATGACATTTCACTTGTTTTTAAGCAAATTATTTAATTTAGTATTTCACAGCTACACTGCAGGAAAGACTTCTAAATTAGTGTATGTTACCTACATCATAATTAAGATTTTTAAGAGATGAGTTTACAAAGACAGTTGTCTAAAACAGATGAAATAGTTAATATTGAGTCTATAGGTCCAGAAGCTAATTTCCCTTTCATTTGAGCTGCGTATCAAAATTATACAAGATCACAACCAGATACCAAAGCATAAAGCTGAAAGACCTTATGAGGGTCTTGAAAAGGACGCTTAAACACGTGAGAGTAATGCACAGTAGCAGTGGTCCTCATGTGTTCCCTTATAAAGAGGATTGTCAGTTGTAAAAGCTAGTGGTGATTTAATGAACAAAATACTCATACAAAACAGTCTAAGTGGCTAACTGAGAGCCGCTATGAGGGTACAGAAGGCACAATGCTTTAACAAATACACTGCATCAATAGAGAGCTAAGAAGATCTTATAAAAGGATCAGTCACTAAAATTCCTCTACCAAAAGTTACCAATATAAAAGCTTTTCTTTGTATTCAAAGTACTGAAATAGTTGTATGAAGCTTGTAAGTCTAAAGACTAAAATCTACTGTTGCCTTTCACTCGCAAAGTCATGCATAAACTGTTTCATATCAATTCATATCAAACTTTTTGATGCCTGTAAAAAAGAAAAAAAAATCTTATAGTAAATAAATGTACACTGAAAACTAAAAACAAGAAACTTAAAAATAAAACTGAATAGAACACAAAAGTTCAAATAATCTAATGTAGTTTTAAAGCATTTTTATATATATATACATACTTTATAAACTTACTTGACTAAATATTGATCAAAATTTTTTTTCTTCACTCACCTGTAACATCTGATTTCCAGCACCATCCCTCAACCTGTAAGGTCTAATGATTCCATCTTCATTAAAGAACCGTGGGGGTCGCAGACTCTCCACTTCATCAGAAGACTCTGTAGCTCTAGACAGAAAAAGCAGAACTTGGTAATGAAACTTAAAAAACCCTCTGGTACTTTTCTTTTAGCAGTGAAGCAAACAGATTTTGTTTGAAGCTTTCAGGAAGGAAAGGAGGGAGAGCAGAGATGAGAGAGCGAGAGCGAGTAATGTGTCCAGGGAGAACGTGGGCTTCTCCCAGGGCAGAGAGAGCCCCAGTAATGCACCCAACATTAGGTATGAGAGCATCAAAGTCCACATCTCAAGAGGGGAGATGTGGCACATGGACACAAAGCAGCAACTGGGCTCATGCAGCATATGCGCCAGCTCTGGTACATTTTAAAACCCAACTACTGAAAAGATCTATATCAAGACACAAGCTACCAGTATCTATCGGATACAGCAAAAAAACAAAAACAAAACAAAACAAAAAAAAACCTGCACTAAAGAGGAAATTTGTAGCAAGGCAGGTCTACATTAAGAAAGAAAAAAACCCCAAATATAACCTAAGCACACAACTCAAAAACCTGGAGAAGTACAGGTTTCAGGAGTGTTTGGTCAATTTCTTTGAAGACCGTCACGGGTATCCTTATAGGGACTGCATTGAGTCTGTATGAAGCTCTGGGGAGTATTACCATTTTAACAATGTTAATTCTCCCAATCCATGAACAGGGAATGTGTTTCCATTTCCTCGTGTCCTCTTTTATTTATTGACTTTTTTTTCCCCTTTTTGAGTCACACCCGGCAATGCTCAGGGGTTACTCCTGGCTCTTTGCTCAAGAATTACTCCTGGTAGTACTCAGGGGGACCATATGGATGCCAGGGATGGAGCCTCATGAAAGAGAAACAAGAAGGTAATCATCCAGAGAGCATGCTAGGTGGATAAAAACAGAGACGACAGTGATACGGCTCCACACCAAGACAGGCCCCAGAGCTGCAGAGGCAAGTGTGAATTCTTGCTCTGAGAGAATCATCCCTGGAAGATACCTGCACCCACACTTCCTCTGAGGGAATCATCCCTAGAAGATACCTGCACCCACACTTCCTCTGAGGGAATCATCCCTGGGAGATACCTGCACCCACACTTCCTCTGAGGGAATCATCCCTGGAAGAGACCTGCACCCACACTTCCTCGGAGGGAATCATCCCTGGAAGAGACCTGCACCCACACTTCCTCTGAGGGAATCATCCATGGAAGAGACCTGCACCCACACTTCCTCTGAGGAAATCATCCCTGGAAGTGACCTGCACCCACACTTCCTCTGAGGGAATCATCCCTGGAAGAGACCTGCACCCACACTTCTGGCCCGAGAGCTGTGAAGAATGAATTTCTGACTTGAAAACCAAACTTCCAAGTTCTGGTGGAGGCTCACGGCCTCCTCTGTGGCCTGATCCTCTGCTCATTTCTGATTTTATCCTTTGTAATGTCTCTTTGCTCATTCTCCTCTGTAGGGCCCATGGTGCACAGGCTTCTTCTATTGCCTGGTCTGTTCTCGCACCATCTCCACAAATTGGTCTTCCCTAGGAAACTTCCTGATATAGAAAGTGTCAAGCTTCCTCTCCACTGCTTTGGATTATGTGTCTTTGACTCTAATACTAAAAACTAAAACCAAACTCCACCAAGACTATTTCCTATTTCCCAGTTTACATATTTTGTCTATTAATCTCATACTATAAGCTGCATGAGGACAAGAATTCTGCCAACTTTTCACCGCTTGTTCCTGGAATGAATAAGCATGTTTACTAAGTTCTCTAAAATAAGCCAATATATCTTATCTGTATTAGGTTAAAGCATATTAATCATGTTCAAATAATCTGTTTACTTATTTTTGCCTAATTGATCCACCTTTTATTGAGAAAAATATTAACTCTCCCATCACGGTCAAAGATTTGAAGTCTTTCTAATTTTGTTAATTTTTGCTTCAGGCAATTGTGAACCAAGTCCTAGTTCAAAACCATTACTATCTTCTTAGTTAAGTGTTCTTTTTTATCATTAAGCCAAATATCCTACTTTTAAAAAAACTTATTTTTTCTTTTGTTTTATGGTTTGTCTCATGTAAAAAAAATGTGGACAAAGGGGTAATACTTTAATGATGAGACCAGACCATGATGGAAGGGTGAAGAGGAGAGTCTGAATCAGAAACAGAAACCTGCATTAGTTACTGCTCAAAGGAGGCAGACCACCGTACTTGCTAATATATAACTGAAGCATGGCATCACATGCTTATAATATATTTCAGTGATGGTAACAACTGAAAAGTTTATTTAACCTGCCAAACCTTTCCTGCAAAGCTAACTAGGAATAAACTTGTGAATAACTAGAGTTCTGTACAGTGGAAATAATACACTGATAGCAACTTGAAACATCACTAAAAAGTATTGGAAGATCATTTGCAATATGTGTACTGTAGGCTTTGTAAGAATTTTCCTTTGACTTCAGACACATTTATCTCAATTCTCAGGGGGCAAGGCCTTTGCTCAGTCCAGGTCCGAGGGAGCTCACCTCTTTATTCCCTGAAACGTGCTGCTGGCCATGTCTATGATCCCTCCTGTTGGTCTGGCCACAGCTCCAACCAGGCCTTTCCCAACGCCTTTAAAGAAACCAGCCGCTCCTTCTTTTTGAGCTCCTATAACGAAAGAAGATATTAATTGGATCGAGAGTAAAACAAAATCAACTTGTGAAAGACATTACTGACCAAAGGAACTAGGGTACTTGCCTTTGATTGGTTTGGTAACAATTCCCGTTATGCCACTTACAAAACCCTAGAGGGAAAGCACAAGCAAAATTTAAAATTGTCATAGGATAAACTCTGTGCACAGGGAGACAAGCCCATATATGTGCATCAAACCGCACACTTTGCACACACACACACACACACACAGAGTTTAGCCTTCCAGATTCTGTAAGAATAAACATACTTTGTTTTCAATAAGAATTTGGGAGTCAGGGCTTGGGTCCCACCTGGCAATGCTTAGGGCTTATTTCTGGCTCTGTGCACGGGGCCACTCCTGGTGGTGTGCAGGGAGAACATTTTGGGCACTGCTATAGATCCCTGGCCCAATTTTCCTGAGTCTTAGAAAATGCACATTTGGCTGCCATGACAGTGGAGAGGCTCTAGTTTAACAGACCAGTGTGCTCGCCTGAATATGGGTCCCTGCAGCGTGGCGGACCTCCGAGTCTGACTTCTCATAGGAAGCAGGGAGAGGTTAATCTTGGCAGGGTTGATAGAGTTCACGTGGGCACTCCCTTCAGGTTTCTAGATGCTCAGGCTCAGTTGAGAGGTTGTCTATTCAGGACATGGTGTGGATTTGCTTTTCAATCATACCCAGTGGTTCTCAGGGAGCTACTCCTCAAATGTAACTCGGGTCCATCCCAGTTGTGCTCAGGGGACCGTGCAGGCTGCATGCATAGCATGAACTGAGCCTCTCGATCCAGTCCTGGCCCTACACACCTACTTTTATTTAACAGCTGGAACACTTCATTTAAGGTTAATTTTTTTCCTAATTGAAATATGATTATTACAAAAATTAAAGTATTTCTAGAGGTTTTTCAGATGTTTTGGGAGGCCTAGTAGAGCTTCATACTGGTCACATCCCAGTGTTCCTCGACATCCAAAGTCTCCTTCCTGAAGGAAAATTATATGCCTATTTCCTGATTTACAAATTAAGGATTTAAAAGACATTCCTTAAAAGGTTCACAGCCCGGGAATTTCTTACAGAAACCAAGCCTTTTCCTCCCCGAGTGATGCCTTCTCTAAGGCCTGCCGGCTGTTTATTCATAGCTTCTCTTCTCTTCTGTTGATAGTCTTCGTCCAGAGTCATTGCTGCTACACCTTTAGCCATAGCGCCAGTGATTCTGGAGGCAGCGCCAGCTAAGCCACCTATTGGAAATGAAAATACCTTTAGTCAAAGTAAATTAGCATTGCTTTTGAGCATAGTCCTATTTGATAGGAATTTCTTCTCTTACCAACAGCTCCACCAACCAGCGCCTTCAGTCCAAGGGCCATGCCTTCCACAAACTCCTCGGGTCCCTGGATGGCTCCCTGAAAGCAGAGAAAGGATCTATCTTTAAAGATGGGCTTACATGTGCTCACTGGCTACCAGTGACAGTCGCATCAAGTCTGCTACTAATGCATGACCCGTAAAGCTGCAACAGTCACTTTTGGGAAGATGTGATGGTGGCTGGAACTGAATCCTAGAGCAACGGTGGGGAGGTTCCCTAGGGTGAGGGCCACACAATGCCACCAGTGCCAGCAGAGCCCACCCCGCAAGTCTATGCAGGGAAGAGCACACATCTCCCACAGAGGGGAAGACTACAGATCTGCAGAGACTGACCGAGAACAAGAGCAACATCAAACAGAACAGAGGACAGTCTGGGTTGCAAGAGCCTCCCACCTAAAGGGGCAGTGCTACCTGGAAGCAGTGCCCAGAGATGGACACCTGAGACCGGGTGGACAGGAACAAGAGTCCAAGTACCCTCCAGGAAGAGGGGAATAGCCAAGCTCTTCCATGGGATGGTGCCTCTCCAAACCCACTGATAAAACACAGACCAAGCAGGGATTCTCTTTCCTGCTCCCCTCACCACACCTCCCTCCCTCATCTCTACACCACAGCTGAAAAGGAGAATTCAGCACTAAGATCACAGTGCTGCTGCAGGAAGAGAAAGAAGCTAACCCAGACATGCGCTGAAAAATAGCAAAAAACACAACCAAAAGCCAGCATAAAGGAACACAAACTTACAACCAAAATAAGAGAAAACAAAGAAATCAAAGACACAAAAGAGCAACAAAATCAAGAGCCAGTTATGAAAGGATCAATAAGAGTCAACAAACTGCTTACTACTATCAACAGGAAAAGTGATCTGAATTCCTGCCTCTTTCCCCTTCCGCTGGCGCCGATCCCCTGGGGCAGAAGGCGATTCCTACCCTCTGCTCCCGGACTTTGAGTCAGTTTATTAGGGTTTTCTTTGGGAGTCTTCTTGCAGTTTATTGTTCCTGTTTATTTTTTTTTTAAAGAAGCTCTTAATTGCACTAGTCTTTTGAATAGTTTTTGTATTTTTTTAAAAAACAACTCTTTGTTACACTGGTCTTTTGAATAGTTTTTGGGATTCCAGCTTGTTAATTTCTGCACTCAGTTCTATTATTTCCTTCTTCTTGCTTGCTTTCGGCTCCCTTTGTCGATTGCTTTCCAGTTTCTTAAGTTGTGCAGTCATGTTTCTTCTACTGGCCCTTTCTTCTTTCCTGATGAATACTTACATAGCAATGAACTTTCTCTTAACACTTCTTTTGCTGTATCCCACAAGTTCTGGTAGGTAATGTCCATATTCTCACTTCCATGAATCTCTTAATTTCCTCTTTGTCTTCCTTTCTGCCTCACTGATTGTTCAGTAACAACCTGTTCCATTTTCAGGAGCTTTGAGTTGCTTCTCCAATTGTTTATGATTAACTTCTACTTACAATGCATGATGGTGTGAGAAGACAGTTGATATGACTTCTATGCTCTTGAGTGTGAAGGCATACTTTGTGTCCCAGCATGTGGTCTATCTTGGAGACTGTCCCATTAGCACAGGGAAAGAATGTTTATTAGGCCTTTTGTGCATGAAAGGGCCTATATCTAACTCCCCTCTTTCATTTCTTCCTTCAAATAAAGTACTTCCTTGCTGTACTTTAGTCAAGCTGATCTACTAAGAGGTGACAAATTTGTGTTAAAATCTGTAACTACTGTGTTGCTATCAGTGTCTTTCTTCAAGTCCATTAGCAGTGAAGTATTTTGCTGGTCCCTCATTAGCTGCACGTATGTTACGGAGCGTAAGTTCTTCTTGATGAACAGATCCTCTGATCATTATGACATGATCTTAATATCTCATAATCATTTTCAGCTGTAAGTCTATGTCATCTAGTATAGCCATCCCAATCTTTTTGAAGGGGGCTGCTTGAAGAACTGTCTGACAACCCTGACTTTGAGTCTGATTTTGCTCTGACTGTTCAAATGTGTTTCTTACAGAAAGCATTAGTGGGTTCAATTTTCTAATCATCTTACCAGCGTCTTTCTATTGGTGCATTTAGCCCACTGAAACAGAGAGGTTATTTTTATGGGATTTTTGTGCATTTTTTTTCTATAGGAGTTTGGTGTGTTTGTGGGGCTTGTCTTGTCTTAAAGTAGCCTGTTTAGTTCTTGTAACAATGGTTTTGAGTCTATGAAGTTACTGAGTTGTAGCTTATCTGTGAAACTGCGTATTGTTCCTTCAAGTCTAAATGGGAGTCTGGCCAGGTACAATAGTCTTGGTGAGACATTCATTTCATTCCTTTTTTTTTTACCACTATATCCCACCACTGTCTTTGGGTCTAGAGGGTTTCATCTGTTAAGTCACTTCTTTATATATAAAGAAATCGTAAGTCACTTCTTTATATATAATTTCCTTCTTTGATCCTGCTGTTTCCAGTATTCAATCTGTGGTTTTCATCAATCTGATTAGGATATGTCTTAGAATAGTTTTATCTATTCATTCATTCATTCATTCATTCATTTTGCTTTTTTGGGTCACACCCAGCAATGTTCAGGGGTTTCTCCTGGCTCTGCACTTAGGAATTACTCCTGGTGGTGCTCGGGGACCATATGGGATGGCGGGATCGAACCCGGGAGGCACAAGCCAGCTGCGTGCAAGGCAAACGCCCTACCTGCTGGACTATTGCCCGCCCCAGGATAGTTTTATTTGGCTTTTAGCTGTCACCCGTCAGGCCTCCTGGATCTGGCTGTATTCACTCTTCAGCTCTGGAAACTTCTCAGCAATGATGAATAATTGTTGCTTTTTCATCTGACTGTATTCTTGCCCTTTTGGGGACCCTGATGATTCATAATTATGCTGTCTTGTCATCTGTTGGTTTATTTTAAGACTTTTTTCTTTTTTTCTTTTAACATCTTCTGTTGTTGTCTAGAGATTTTCTGCACATCTTGGAGCTCACAGATTCTATCCCCAGCAGCTGTTACTCTGCTGCTGAGATCTTCAAGGAAGATTTTCATTTCCTCTTAGCAAATTTTTCATCTGTCAATTTGGTTTGTATTTTCCTCACTTCTGTTCTTAAAGCCTTTGTGCTTTATTGGCAGTGCATTCCACTGTTTCTTTTGAGCTACTTACACATCCTCAACAATTCCTTATCAGAAAAGTTACATAACACATTATTACTTGGTGTAGTCTTCTTGGCTAGCATCTTCACTCACTAACCCTGGAAAAGGGGGTTCTGCCTTGCTTTACTGTTGTGACCTTTGTAGTTTGGAGGAGTTTCTTATGTATTTTTTATGGTATTAGGTGCCTACAGTTAGAATGTCATTGTATGCTTACAGTGAGTATGGAGAGGTAATGTGCAGCTGTGGAGCACGCGTTGCAGGCAGGGGTCTAAGTCATGATGCTGAATCAAATGGAGGGCCTCCGACACCTCGGCTTTCTCAGTTTCCCAGGACTAGGACTGGGCCTAGATTTTTTGAGATTTTCTTGTTTCCCTAATAAAAGCTTGTATTTCTCCGAACTTTGCTGTATCTCAAAATGCTGTGTCTCAAAGTGATACTCAATGTCTTCACTCCTGTCTGATTCAATGGTTTATTCAGCAGGTTGGTGATGGTTTGGTGCTCACAGTCAGTGTTAATTTGGGGGTGGGGTTTGCTCAATAGTGCTCGAGATACGGTGTAGTGCTGAGGATGAACTAAGGACCCCACATGCAAAACTTGTATGCAAACATTCGAGACAACTCCAGGACCTCTGAAGAGTGTTATGAGGCCTGTATTTCCCCCCCCCCCAGCCTTTTTCTTTTATAGTCAATTTCCAGTGTTTTCCCATTGTGATCTGAAAGATACTATGTAATTTCCATCTTTATGACATTATTTCAGGAGACCAATGTCTTGCAAAATCTTTCCCAAGGTGCAAAATAATGATCATATTTGTTATTTACTGTTCAGATGACAGTTTCATGGGCTGGGGAGATGGCTCAAAAGGCTGAAGTGGGAGCCTGACTCCATTCTGGCACTGCATGGCCTCCTGGGCTCCCTGAGCTCCCGGCACAGCCAGGGATGGCACCTGAGCACTGTGATAGAGCACCCCTAAGCTGCCAGATGCGGTCCCAAATAGAAAAGGCAGAGACACCTCCTGGAGTTACGCCTGCTGCTGCACACACTGTGCAAAGCGAAAGTGATTACAGTGATTTCCACACGCCAGTGTGAAGTTATCCATGTATAATCCTTCCAACAGAACACTTAAAATTCATATGCGAAGCAAACTCTCTCATTTAAAAGTTGAGGGAAAAGTTCTTCGTTCCCTTACATTTCTCAAAATGACTTACAATTGTCTGCTGAAAACTAAGGTCCCCACTTTGTCCCCCAAATCAGTTTATAACATAACTTTGGTTAAAAAGTGCAATGTATTATCTACCCAAAAGTTCATGTGTGCAGTGCAGGGACAACTATTTTACCTGGTAAGGTTCATAAAAAAAATGCTTCTACACCTTCAGAAAATTCTCTAATCAAGCCGAAGGGATTTCCCAAAACTTCAAGCCCAAGAATGAGTACATACATTTGCTTAATAGCCTAAAAATAAAAGAACATTATTAATCAATTTGGAAAATCCTATTATTGTTGATTATTCATATTCCATTTTTTCAAGTTAAAACACACTACATCCCACTTTCAACACCCAAATACAAAGATTTTATTCACCAAAGTTTCGTTCATTCATTCATTCACTCATTCATTCATTCATTCATCTATTGATTGTCTAGCCAACTGAAGTAATGCTGGAGTCCACAGGGCTATGCCCCATAGTACTTGGGAGTCTGGGTAGTCCTAGAGAGTACTGAGCCCAGGGTTCCTCGAAGTGTCCCAAGATAGCACACGCCCAGCAACCTGAGCTGTCTACCAGACCTTAAGTTTAAGTTCCAGACACAAAGACAACATCAGAATATTAGACATAGTATAGTATGCCTAGCATTAAAAATGCTTTCAGTTTTATAACAAACACTAATTACACTATATATTAGCGTAATCACTTAATAGACAAACAAAGAATATAAGTCAAATGAATCCTGGTCTCTCTAGTGGGTAAATAGCATAAATAGGAGTTAAACTCGGACCTCTGAAGTGATGCCTTAGTGATACACTTACTCTGTAACAGCTGCCTCAGGAATTGTACACAGTGTGACACAAATAAAAGTATTTCAGGAAATGAAAATAGCCCATGAAAGTAAAACACTAATTCACTCTCTTAAGTTTAAAGTATCCTTTATTCACTGACAGGTCACTAATAAATAGCTTTCCTGAAGCTTGTAAGTGTGATGATGAGCTTAAGCAGATTTACATATATCTAGTTGGAATTAGGAATAAATTCTGGCAATGGCTAAAAGTACAGAACAAAAAAATTTAAATGTTAAGATCAATTTTTATATTTCTGAGGGGAAAATGTTTTAAAAAATTTAAAATGGCAATTTACTTCTTTTGGCAAATTTACACTATGTATGCACAGACACAAATGTTCTATATTACTCTGTTCTTTAGCAAGATACAAACCTGTTTTGAATAGTGCTTTATTACTTCAGACTGTAGTTCAGATGTTGTGTGAAACTGATAGTTGAGTTCAAAAAAAGCCAGCCTGGAAAAGCACATACATACATGGATGTACACAGGATGTTTTTAATACCAATATTTAATTTTACTTGAATTGAATTTTTTCCCGAGTTCCCTTTACTACGCTTTTCCCATAGCAATAATTAAATTCTTCTATATACATCCTTGTGTATTCTAGCCAGAGAACTCTCTTCATGTTCATAATAAAAGCTATGTGCTTACCTCAGAAAAGCCACTGGCACCTTCACATAATTTAGGGGATTCAGAGATCCCTGGACTCTACTCACAGACACCAACCATGCCTTTGTGGTACACATGGGAAATGTTTGACACAGGGACGAAAAGAAAGATTAAAGAATGGCCAGGGTTCAGCACTCTAGAACCCTCAAGCAGCTGACATCTGAGGGACAAGAAGGTTTCTTTATAATCCACAACAGTTTATCATTTCCATTAACTAAGGGACTGTTTGCCGACAGATGTGACAGCACCAATATGAAAAGAAATCGAGGAGGTCAGAAGAAATTAAAAAATATCTGTGCTGATGGCTTGGCACATTTAATATGACCTCCCTGAGAGAGGATAAATGTCTTATGATCTCATATAAAGGAACAAAGAAAGCGAATGGACAATGGAGAATGAAAACAAACCCTGGGGCCAGAGCGATAGCCCAGCGGGTAGGCGCTTGCCTTGCACGTGGTTCGCCTGTGCTGGCCCGGGTTCGATCCCCCGGCATCCCATATGGTCCCCCGAGCACTATCAGGAGTAATTCCTGAGTGCAGAGCCAGGAGAAACCCCTGAGCATAGCCGGGTGTGACCCAAAAAGCAAAAAAAAAAAAAAAAATAAAATAAAATAAAGAAAACAAACCCTTAGACTTTGACAACAGAACTCAGGTTTCTGAGTGGGGAAAGAGAAGAGATGGGCAATAGTAGCACTAATATAAAAAATACATCACTTGATCACTTGACTTCCCGTAGATCATCGATTACTCGAGCGGGTCACCAGTAACATCTCAATGTCCTATCACATGCAAGATAGCCCAAGGGCATCTGCCCACTCCAGGAACATAAAGAGCCTCAAACCATTCCATCAAGTCATGGGAATGTCTATAATTGTTACTGGTATTTGGTATGTCAAATACGACATGGGTAGCTTGCCAGGCTTTGCTGTGATAAAAAAATATATATAAAAAATATATATATGAAAAAATATCTCTACATTTAAGTTATTGTTATCAGCAATATGTTACTTAAGTTACATTTAACAGTAAAACTATTTTGCATATAATTTGAATGTACGCATGTTTCATGTAAAATTTCTGGTTAAGTATCCAATGAGGTCCCATCGTGTACAGCTCAGTGTCCAACATACTTGAAAATGACATCTTGCACATCCGTGAGAGTGGCGCCAATGCTCTTCAGCAAAAGGTTCAGCGAATAAATCGCCATCAGTCCCTCCATTCTGTCCTGAATCTTTAGTTTCTTTACCAGAACTCAGTGAGACACTTAAATGCAACTGAGGAGATAAGGAAATCCACATTGTTGCTGTTTAGGCACATGACAAAATTAACTTTAATCTGTAACGATTTTAAGCTCTGATCTCATCTGAAGTTCATGATATCATAAATTAAGATTTTAAATATGTCAAAATTAGTTACGGGCACACTAAAATAAAAAAGTTTATACAAAAACTTCCTTAGCAACATAAAATATATTTAGAGTGCAATCCAATTCTTCTGAATCCAGTCCAATAATACTAACAATCTAGAAATTTTGGGGTTGTTATTGGAAGAGCATAAATATTGCCAACAATGCAACAGCAGAATTCAGTCAGCAGAATGAAGTCAGTTAAAAAACACCTTTGTATCATGGCATATACAAATTATAGATACAGGTGTATTTTCTTCAAGTATATATAAGTGGCATATAACTTTTGTGTTAAGAACTTAGATTTAGTCCTGTTCAACCCTCAGTTCTTAAATTGAGTCCGTTTAAGTTTACATATCATACACGTGATAAGCATAAAATTTTGAAAATTGTTCCAAATAACACAGCAATATAATATTAGATCAAGATATAAATATGTAGGGGCCAGAATGATAGTACAGTAGATAGGGTGTTTGCCATGAAACCAGCTAATCCAGGTTTGACCCCAGGAAAATATGTGGTCCTGAGACTCCTCAGAAATAAGCCCTGAGGGGCGGCCGGAGCGATAGCCCAGCGGGTAGGGCGTTTGCCTTGCACGGTCGGCTCATGCCGGCCTGGGTTCGATCCCCGGCGTCCCATATGGTCCCCCGAGCACCGCCAGGAGTAGTTCCTGAGTGCAGAGCCAGGAGAAACCCCTGAGCATTGCCGGGTGTGACCCAAAAAAAGCAAAAAAAAAAAAAAAAAAAAGAAATAAGCCCTGAGCACTGCCAAGCGTGGCCATAAAACAAGAGGAAAAAAGACAAAAAAAAAAAAAAAAGAAAATATGTAAACCTATCATTTCTACATGATTAATCGATTAAGAATAAATAAAAATGTTAAAGTATTTCTATAGTATTCATTTCTAATTGTGAATAGCCTTGATATGCTATTAGAGAATAAAATTTTATATATTATATGCCTCCCGTCAAAGAGATTAGCTAATGTACTACTACCTAGATTATCAAACATATTTAAGATGGCACAACTTTCTCTTACCTTGATAGGTGATATATGAAAGTATTCATAAAAACCAACTGGTGATGAATCTACAAATGAAACTGTTTTACATTCGTCATGGAAAGATTGCATATCTTTCTGAAAATTTTCAACCTACAAAGAAACATATAATATTAAAGACGTAAGGAACCTATAAACATGAGGTGAGCATTCACAGCCCATATGACGATCCTCTGTAACAGTGGACAGCTGTGCTCAAACAGACACTAGCACTTGCATGCTGTGAGACCTGTTTTTGTGTACTGGAATTGCCATTCAAACCATGAATACTTTCTTTGGAATTCTTGTTGTTGCTGCTCTTCTTCTTGGCTTGGGGGAGACTCTAGCGGTGCTAAGGAGAACAAATGTGGTACCAGGGATGATGCAAAGGCGAGAACCTTAACCCTCAGGGACAAGACTTACAGGGGCTCCTCTTATTTTCCTTGTGAGCCAGGGGAAAGCAGAGCTCACGGATCCTCCCTACCTCCTACACACTCTCTTCCTGGGTAACAGTTAATGCTTGTCTCAATACTCAGCTTTCAAACTCTGGTTGAGGACTCAGGGGTGCTCAGGGCACAGCATCTTGCAGGCACACATGCACCATAAAATACTACTCAGTCATAAGACAAGATAAAAAGTCATGCAATGTGGATGGATATGGAGAATACCTCGTTGAGTGAAATCATCAAGAGGGAGAGAACAGACTCAGAATGACCTCTCTCATATGTGGGACATAAAAAATCTTTATAAGGGAATAACAGATGGGAAGCTTGGCACTGAGGTGGGTGTGGGGATGGGATGGGGGATGTTAGGGAAGGAACACTAGGACAATGGGGGAAGTGGGAAAGTGCCTGCCACAGAGGCAGATGGGGGGTGGGTGGGAGGGAAGCTGGACACACTGGTGCAAGGCAGTGGGCACTGGTGAAAGGATCGGTGTCGGGACAAAGTATGCGTGAAACTCCATCAGAAATATCTTTATGACTTTGTAATTCACTGTGATACGATCTTTTTAAAAAATGTGATTTCTACTTAAGTACTGGAGTCCTTATCTACATCAGCATAACCAAAAAAAATGTCAGAATTAGCTGAAACAGTGGCCAAGGAGGCAATACAGGGGTTAGGGCACATGCGCATGCCCAAATCCCTTTTCCATCTTGTACCACTCAGCTCCCAGCATGTCTGGGAAGAAGTCCTGAAGGCTGCTGCCTGCGAAGGCACCAGGTCCTGGGGCTCCAGCATTTAAATATTTTAAAAAATGTATAAGGATCTCATTTTAGTAGTAGTCCTCTTTTCTTAATTCTCCCTTTGCAATGCTACTGATTTACCTCGGTTTTTTCAGCTGTTTCTTCTTCTGTAATCAGTTCTGCCAATGCATATATAAATCCAAGGTCTACTCTGAGATCCATTTCCTGGATCAGCACTTTAAAATATCTGTACACAAAGCAGAGAACATTTGAAAACCATTAATCAGTAACTGCTTCAGGAAATAAGGAAAAGCCAGTTCAAAAGGCAGGAAAGTGATTGCCCACAGAGCCCTGTGCTGAGCCCAGCTCTGCATGCCGTCCCACCACCTGATGGCCCACAGAGCCCTGTGCTGAGCCCTGCTCCGCATGATGGCCCACAGAGCCCTGTGCTGAGCCCCGCTCCGCATGCCGTCCCACCACCTGATGGCCCACAGAGCCCTGTGCTGAGCCCCGCTCTGCATGCCGTCCCACCACCTGATGGCCCACAGAGCCCTGTGCTGAGCCCCCGCTCCGCATGCCGTCCCACCACCCGGGCTGCTCTGCACCGGGTGCCTCCTGCCAAAAAAATGGAAAAGGGATGGGAAGATGAAAAAAGCTTAAATGAACAACAAAAAGACTGAAACATTGCTTATTATAGCTACAAACTATAAATATAAAAATCCCCATGAAAGGAAATACTTTTAATCATAGACTTCCACAAATGATAATGAATAAAGTGTAACTATACACAGGGAAACATATGCACTTTAACTTGTACGAAAGTCAATGAAAAACTAAGTCCAAAGAGCTTAATATAATCTGTGGAATTTAAAAATAAAATTTAAGTTAAGAAAAGAAGACAAGGGGCCAGAGCAATAGCACAGCGGGAGGGCATTGGCCTTGCATGTGGCTGACCCGGTTTGATCCCCGGCATCCCATAAGGTCCCCGAGCTCTGTGAAGAGTAATTCCTGAGTGCGGAGCCAGGAGTAACCCCTAAGCATAGCCGGGTGTAACCCAAAATGGCCAAACAAGGGGACAAAGGAAAAATATAATAAACATAAATATTTATGTTACATATATAAAACAAATATTTCAATTTATTTTAATATAAGACTATTTTATAAATCAAGGGAATAAAAAATCTATGCTAGTGTGTGGTAGTGCTGAGAAAACAAATAGAAAAGTCACACATAAATGGACATTTCTGTCAATTTCCTATGTCTTAAACTGGGTGTGACTAAATTTAAAAACAATTTTTCTTTCTAAAGGAATTACAGACAACTAATGAGACGAAACAAAAGAAACACAATTTAGAATCAAATATTGTTAGAACTCATGTGTGTTTCATTCAGAGCTCCAACAGCCTCATCAGATTTTTCAAGATCGGTTTAAGACCTTTATCCCATGGCTATAGCTTTACCTTGGAGCATACCTCTGGTGGCTCATACTTGAATGTGGCTTAATAACACAAATTGCAGTGCATCAACGTACTGATATTTTACACTTAAATGTGGACTCAAATAAAATTATTTTTCCTATTTTGGGCTCCCTTGCAATCCTCAGGGACTGCTCCCAATTCTCCTTGACCCACTAGGCTGGACCGTTAATGGAAGAAGTCTGGAGCACTGCAGGCATGTGCTCCAGTTCTCCGAGCTGGCTCCCAGCTATGAAGTTAATTATTTTTTAAAAGGAATACAGTCAACTCTGACTTAAATCAAAACAGCAAATGAATACACAAGACTTGCGCCGAAACACTTACTTAATGAGTGTAATGTGGGAATGCCCTGCAGACTTCATGACAATACTGACATCGATGAAGGGCTTTGGGGCTGAAAAGATTACAGAGTCTGATCAATCCCATGATGCTCTAGGTAAGGAGAAGATAAGCACTTTCTGGCAATCTAATGCACATCACAACTGCTCTAAAATTACATCTGTGGCTAATTGAATCACAATGATCAATTATATTACTGATATTTACAAAATCCATTACAATCGTAGTTTATGACTTCATAATTTTAAAACAGTTACCGCTACTTACACTATGGATTACTAATAAATGAGTGATCTTTAAGCTAGAAATACATCTTAGAATCATCAGGTAAACCAAAATCACAGTTTGCCTTTGCCCAGGTAGCGGGGTTTGAGCAAGCATAACGGGAAAACAGAGTAGAGCAGATTATAGGTACCCCTTAGAAAAGAGGTTTGCAACAACTGGTCTCCGGACTGGTGCTAGTCCACAGAAACTTCTGCCAGTTCTCATGAAAGTTATTATTCCTTAACACATATTACACCTATTCAAAGTAAACTATACAGATATGAAAATATTTATATTTTCATAAATAGATGAAACTTCATTTGTCTCAGCAGTCCCTAAAATACATCTATTTTCACCAGTCTACAGATACAGAAAGAGCAGCAGAAAACAAACGCCTCAGGCAATCCATAGCACGAGGGGCGAGGGAGAGGCAGGAGGGGGAAGTCAAGGGCAAAGGCAGTGATGGCACACAATTCAAAGACGGGTGAGAGACAGCAAGGAAAGTTTCACCTGGAGACATAGGTGCTTCCATGGTAAGAAACACTGAATCTGAACTTCCTCACAATTTACTCAAGGGTCCTAGGTGGTTTAGGGGGAAAAGGAGAAGAGAGTTTCCCAAGTGGCACCTGGGGGTCTGGAGGTCATTTCCTGTCACTTGGCCCGTAGGGACAGCTCAGTGCTGGCACCCGGGAATGGCAGAGCTCTGGTGGACCTATGATGCCAGGCCCACCAAGGTCAGGTGCGTGCAACGCATGTGCCTGGATCCCTCTCCCAGAACACTAAAAACCATTCGCCACTATTAGTGGTTTTTCAGTGTTTTTAAAATGATATTTCAGGCACTGTGGTTCACAATACTGCTAATGGCCGGGATTCTTGCATCATTCCGGCAGCACACCTCCACCAAAGTGTCTGCTGGCCTCCGCCACTGACCCAGTGACACTGGCCCCCCCACCTCCTCCACCCCCATCTCCACCCCACAGGACGTTCCTACCAAAGACCCATTCTCAGTTTCTGTGGCCTTTGGGCCCGGCTAACATTCAGTCATTGGTAATCATAAAAAAAAAAAAAAACCAGGGAATTGTAAAAAAAAAACAACTGTATTTCTAAATCATTAAATATACATCCCTAACTTTTCTTCAGAATTTTGCTGAAGTATCTGTTAAATACTGCTGGAATGTTCAAGCTGTTTAATTTTCTAATGATTCTACAGAACTAAACTTGAGAATGAGTTCAGTTAACATTTTTAGAGTAAAATAAATCATATAACCATTTTTAGGGCAATCTGAAAATACAAACAAACCTGAATCCATGGTGACCGATTTGGGAGGTTTAATAGGATAAAACACAAAAGGAAATATAGCACCATGTATCTGGTTTTGGATCTAAGAAAATAAAAAATAGATCAGTATATTAATACGTTAACTTACAACTAGACTAGAATAACAGAATCTATGAAGAAAGAATAAAATCTACAGTATTAGAAAAAACACGCCATGGAAATATATTTTGTCCATTGACAGTTTTCATTAGCTCACAGTCAGACTATTCTGTCAAGACTCACCTGTATTCTATAAATCTGAATCCTAAACGATGACTGATGGGCAGATGAGTTATATTCGACTTTCAACGCAGGAAGGTAATTTCTCCGTATAGCTATTACATGTGGTTGCAGAATTTTCATATTAGAACCACTAGGTGTAAAAGCGAACCTGAAAAATATAAGTCCCCCACATCATGGAACTTCTCTGTTCGTAACTGAAAAAAGCTACAAATTCTTTGTTTTGGGACCAAACCCAGTGGTGCTCAGGGCTTCCTCCTGAATCTGTGCTAAGGGGTCACTCCCGGCAAGCATGGTGGGTCATGCTGGGGATCGAACCTGCTCTGCCGCATGCAAGGCAAGAGCTCTACCCCGGTGCTACGGCTCCAGCCCCTTAAGCTAGAAACTCTTAACAAGAAGCTTAAGTACACTGATGCGGAAATTAGTGTTAATTAAGCCATAATCAGTGTCAGCTGCTGGTGGCACATGCCTGTTTCTACATGTTAAAGATCTTATTAAATTATGCTAAATTGTATTATGAGTAAGATCTTTTTAGCCCATATTCATAAGTTTCATATACTCATCATCTCTTCTTTGGAGGGCACTCCTACACTGCTCAGGAGTGACTCGGCTGTGTTCAGGGACTCGGTATCATGCCAGATTCGAGCTGGGGTGGCCTTATGCGGGCATTGGCCTTATGTGCACGGCCAGCGCCCAAACCCTGTTCTCTCGCTTTGGCCCAGCACTTCCACATATTTGGGGTTTGCTGTAGTGCCCACCCAGGGTTTTGTATATGCCAGGATTGTGCTCTATCATATGAGCCACCACCCATTGCATTTTATATGAACTAAACTCTACTATAACAGAATAAAGTGATGAAAGTGAACAACAAATAAAACATACTGGTTTCTTGTTAACTGAAGAAACAGATCACTGCCATACTGAGAATATCTGACTAAAGTTAAACTCTTTAAATGGGACAGGAAAGGATAGTACAGCAGGTATGGCACTTGCCTTGCCTGTGGCTGACACCGGGCTGAGACCGGCAGCCTATATGGCACCCTGAGCACTGCCCGGAGTGATCCCTGACTGAGCACAGAGCCAGGTGTAAACCCTGAGTACCACTGGATGTGGCCCAAAAAACAAAAGAAGGGAAAAAGTTATCTCTAAAAAAAATTTACACGGGGTAGCGAGGTAGCACAGCAGCTAACCTGCTTCCTTCCTTGCACACGGGACAAGAGCACTGGCCGCACAGCAGCTGACCTGCTTCCTTCCTTGCACGGGACAAGAGCACTGGCCGCACAGCAGCTGACCTGCTTCCTTCCTTGCACACGGACAAGAGCACTGGCCGCACAGCAGCTGACCTGCTTCCTTCCTTGCACACGGGACAAGAGCACTGGCCGCACAGCAGCTGACCTGCTTCCTTCCTTGCACACGGGAAAGGGCACTGGCCGCACAGCAGCTGACCTGCTTCCTTCCTTGCACACGGGACAAGAGCACTGGCCGCACAGCAGCTGACCTGCTTCCCTTCCTTGCACACGGACAAGAGCACTGGAAGCACGTATGGTCTCCCTGAGCACAGAGCATGCAACAGACTTTGCACCATGTATGGTTCCCCACCAAAATAATAAGTCCTTATATAAAGTATATGAAATTGGATATGTTCAATTAGTTTTTAAGAAAATCAGACTTTCCTTAAAAATTCACTAGTGAATTTTCTGATTACAAAATAAAAATTAAAACTTCAAATCAATACTTAAAAATATTACGGAACATTTGTGTCCAGCTCGACAAGCTTATCTTCAGAAGGTGAAGATTCAATATACTCCTTAAATTCTTTCTCTAACTTCTCTGTGTGTTTTACACTCATTGGCTTCCATCTTCCCTTCTTCTTAGGCTTTATCTCCCAAACCACATCAGAACTTATTGATAGAAGCAAAAATCAAGACATTAATATGTAAGCATTTCCATTTTAAGCAAATTATTCCATGAATCATATACTTTCAGAAAAAAACTGTAATATTCTCAGTTATAAGCAAATTAAATACCTTGATTGCATTCAACCAGCATTTATTCTATTCCTATACAGGCACTGTTCAAAGTAGTAAAGCTATTATCTGTAAATACTGTTACCGTTCCAGAATTTTATTGTCTTGTGTTTGTTTGTTTTTGCTCAGGGCTTAACTCCTGGTGAGCTTGGAGGGTCATATAGTATGTCTGGGATCAAACCTGGGTTGGCCACATGCAAGGCAAACACCTTACCTGCTGTACTGGGACTAGAGAGAGGGATAGACGGATGACACAGGTCACATCTCTCACATTGCCAGATGTGATCTTTGAGCAAAGAGCAAGGAGTAAGCCCTGAACACTGTAGGTATGGCCCATCACTTGGTCACTTGATCCAAGTGATCAAGTGATTAAAGCAGAAGGAAAGCCAGAAAATGGGCAGTTATTAAATAAAGCCTGAGGATTCTGTAAAGGCTGACTTTTATTCTGAAACAGCAAACCACTAAATATGATGACAAGATCTGGCTAAACCTTTATTAAAAAGCAATGCTGGAATGGAGAGAAAGGAACAAGGGATGACTGTTAGGAGCTAGAAAACATTTCACCTACGAGGACTTAATGCAGTCAGTCCATAGAGCACGTGAAGGCTCACCCTGGTAAGAAACAGCGAGTGAGAAACTGGGAAGATTAGGTTGGATTTCTAAGCTACAGACAGTACAGGGGTGAGATGCCTCCTTGCATGTACAGCCCTTCTGGATCCTCAGTACCAAACATATGGGTCCCTGAGCACAGAGTCAGCACTGGCTCCTAAGGACTTTGGAGTTTACCACTAATCCAAAATAAACACATTTTCAAAAAAAAATCAAAAACTAAAAAACATTAAGCTATTCTGTATGATTTTCTAAGAGTCAGCACACAGGACAGACGTTTTCTTTTCTTATTTTCTTATTCTGACTTTCGGCCCACAACTGCAGTGCTCAGGGCTTACTACTGGCGCTATACTCAGGGATCATTCCTGGTGGGCCTGGGGGACCACATGCGGTACCAGGGATCGAACTGGGGTCAGCATCATTCAAGGCAGGTACCTTACTCATTATACTGTCTCTGGTCAGATTAGATACAGCATGTTATGAAGAAATGAATCTCATCCACTCTAAAGATGAAGTGGGTTTTGGAAGGAGACAATGAGTTTTACACATTAAAGTTTACAAAGTCTTCTTATAAAAGAAGAGAGACAATATTTTATTACTTTTCTTTCTGGGTTACATCCAGCATTGCTCAGGTCTTACTACTGGCTCTGTGCTCAGGGACCACCCTTGGAGGGACTTGGGGACTGTACTAGGAGCCTGGGGTCGAATATAGGTTAGTTGCATGTAAGTTAAGTGCTAACTCCTGTACTCTCAGAATAAAGATTTTAGACAAGTAGATGGATATGCATGCCTGGAAATCACAATAACTTATTCCAAGAAAATTTCGTATGTGTTCTTTGCTTTTGTTGTGCTGTGCATGTACATGGGCACATACATAGTGCAAAGAAAGGATCAAACCCAGGCCTCCCACATATAAGGTATGTGCTCTGCTGCCAAGTTGATTCCCCACTTTTATATGTGGTATTTACTGTAAATCACAAGACTAAAATGGAGAAGTGAAGAAGACTAAAGCAGCTCATCAGAAAAGACACTATAATAATTAAAACTAAGAATATTAATAAGCGATATGGGATCCTTTGGAAAGAAAAGTGGGGGCCAGAGCAATAGCACGCCAGGTAGGGCATTTGCCTTGTACACAGCACACCCGGCATCTTATATGCTCCCTAGAGTTCCGCCAGGAGTAATTCCTGATCCTGAATGCTGAGCCTTGCTGGGTGTGACCAAAAAAAGAGAAAAAAAGGAAAATGAAGAGGTTTTGCATTCTGGAAATCATGCGGATGCATGAGAGGGAGATCTGTCAGATGCTATGGTTTGCACACTGCCACTGATCACACTGAGCGCTCGGCCGTCCTGATGAAAAGCCCGTTTTGTGGCATGCTAACTGTGAGCGAGTATGGATGAGAGAGAACTGGGTTTGTTAGCATCCTACGATAAAACCTCTGAGGAGTCTGGCCCAGAAACAAGCAGCAGGCAGGTGAGAGTCGGCTTCAGGAGCTGGTGTAGGGGAGAAGTAACACAGAAGGGACAGTAACAGAAGGGAGCCCGACAGTGCTGGCGCTGAGGGAGACAGGCCCTGCCACCCCTACCAAGCCACTGCCGCAAGGTGAGACGGAATAAGCATGCACATATGAGCAGAAGTCGAGGCGATTTGTGCACGGTGACCAAGCAAGAATGTCAGTGTGGGGATAAAAATACTGGTAGGCAAGACTGGGGGGAAGCAGGAAGACAGTCTCTCAAGTTCAATTCTGATTTCTCCGAATTTCTTAGTAAAATGCAGTGTAAGGCTGTGAGCCAAAAAACCTGAAAAACTTATCTAAGATAGAGAATGACTCAAACAGCTGATTTGATTTGCTAAATAACTGCTAAGACAACTATAGAACAAATATCTACGTTATAAAATCACATCACTTTGTCTACTGTTTTTCTAATGCTATTCACTTTATAGAAAGTAAAACTTATGTGATCTTTACCTTGGTGAAGGCCAAGGTAGTATCGTTTACACAGGAGGAGATACACGATAGGTATGATATGCTCCAAACTGTCACTGAGATGACCGCTTGAATTTAGGTATACCATTACCCGAAAGGTATGTTAATATTCCTTTATTAGCAGAAAGTTAGTATTTTAGTATTAGTAGAAAGGGTAGTATTCCTTTATTAAAAGCAAGGATTCCATTCAATATGCTATCAGGAACATTTTAAATACATTTATTTACACAATCTGAATTTTAAGGCCATATCTAATACCTTTAGCACATATATTTATTTCAGAGTTAAACTAAAGGATTACAACTAAACTGCCCCGGTTATATGACAAGAAACAAGAAATGCTCTCAAATTAGACAAGAATAAATACATCATTTATCATTTTAAGATTTAGTAAACAGGAAAGAAAGTAAAAATGAGGGTTCACTTATATGGGGAATGACAAACACTACCTAAACCTTAAAATGCTTTGGTGAACATAGAAAAGATTGTTTGGGAGCCTGAGAGATGTATAGGGATTCCAGTGTTTGTACCTGGTTCGATTCCTGGTACTGCACGGCTTCCCAAGTATAGCCAGAAGTAACCCCAGAATCAAGCATAAGCCCTGCGCACTGCAATATCCCACGTGTAACTTTCGTTTTCCTAGGAACTATTTAAGGATTTCCTTCAGCTTACCTTGCAATATGGTAACGAGCAAATAAACACCTTCTTAGGATATGTTAAAAGAAGCATACTTTGGAGGAGCTGAGTAAATTTACTTGCTAGAGAAGGAAAATTAGCCCAAGTTAGGGGGTTACAGATTTGATTTCTGCCATATCTTTATCTGAAGTGCAAAGCGAATTTTAAACTATTCTTAATATTAATGAACTATACAAAATTTAAATTATTTTAGATTTCATAGTTCTTTTTTAACCCGGCGAGACTCAGGGGTTACCCCTGGCTCTCCACTCAGGAATTACTCCTGGTGGTGTTCAGGGAACCATATGGGATGCCAAGGATCGAACCCGGTGGGCCACATGCAAGGCAAACACCCTACCCATTGTGCTATCACTACGGCCCTTCGCAATCTATTAATTATTAACAACTGAATGCACTTATTCAATTTTAATACAACTAACCTGGTAATGCCAATATAGGCTACTTCTTCCTTTGTGTAATTGTTCACAAGAGAAATTCCAACATCTTGCAATGCTAACACAATTTCTTGCTCTGCTATCTCTGCTTTCTCACTTTCATATGTTACTTTAAATACTTTTGGATCTTCCGTGAATAAAATAATACGTTGTAAGCCTTCAAAGAATGAAACTAAATAAATGGTCTTTTTCCCCACACTTATAGGTGTCATCATATCCTAAAACAAAACCATGAAAAAGTAAAAAAAAATTAGCTTTCAGTCTTAACATGAACTAGATTCTACTTAGAAAATGAAATAGTAAAGGTTCTTTTTTCACTGAATGGAGCAGATAAAAGAAATTAATATGCAAAACATTAAAAACTTAAATAATTACAATAATTTTATGCTAATTATTTCCACCATTAATATAGTTATTAGAAAACCTGGCTGATTGTCCATCATTGTAATCTATTCTTGAGGCACATAGTATTTTAATATTGTAATAAAATCAAAATAAACAGCGTTCCTTTGTGGGCTTGCTAATAATACCAAGTATTTTTTTCTGCTTATTCTAAGACTAGTCAATGTGTTGTTATATTGTTCTGCCAGAAATTCCTATTTCCTTAAAGAGTTAAACTGAACAGACCAAAAACAACAGCTGACCCACAGCTTCTCACACTACATTAGCACTAGAGAGTTAATTCTATGGGAAATAATTATGTAAGTATTGTGCTGATGTCAAAGCTTGAAGCACAATGATAAAACTATCTGTCGGGAAAAAGCTGGGCATCCCAACAAAATTCAGGAACAGGGTCAGGGGACCCCCGTGGCCAGCAGACTGAGAAAGACGCAAGAATCCAGCAAAGTTTCAAGAGACTTTACTCTCACAGGTTCTGGTAAACAATCCAGTAACAGAAAAACCCTGGATTTAGGTTCCAAGTTGGGCCCCAGCCATGTGTAGGTTTAAAATCCTCAGCCAAGATGGCCACCACCACGTACTAAGGCCCAACAGGAACGGAGAGGAGAGCAGAGGGAGAAGGTCAAAAGGCAAAAGACAAAAGGCCAAGAGATCAAATGGCAAAAGGGTACAGCTTTTATATTTTTTCAATTCAGACCACCTACACCAACAGTAGCAGTTAGGTTCAATTCTCCTCAGGTAACCTCTCAGGACCTCACCTAGTTCTTTTTGAAATGTAAATGCTGGCCAAGGCTGCAGGCCCTTGGTAGATGGGGGGGAAAGGGCATCTGAGATGAACTGTATATCAGAATACAAAAGCATGCATCTGTACCAATGGATATCCTACAGCCAGGTACATATTTCTCCAAGCCTTCACAAGTTTCTCATCTTTACTTCATAGTTGTTTTCTATATTAGCCTTTAGACTTCTTAGAGAGGCATGCTTGCTTACTTGGAGGCAAACAGCATTTCTCTCTGGTCTAATTACTTAAAAGTCCAATTGGTCAGGTAAATATACTGGTAAGATCTTATATAATCCCATGATGATTGTGGTAGCACGAGAGAAATTATTTATACCTAACATAGAATACATGTTAATATATAGTGTCACATTCAAACTGCCCTCCTGTCCTATCTACAAAGTGGCCTGATGGAGGCAACTCCAGGCAAGATGCAGAGGTCCTGGGCAACAGTGTACTGCAATAGTTATCAAATAAAAATGTAGCAAATTCAGATGACATGATATTATACCGAGAGAACCCTAAACTCTCTACCAAAAAGTTCCCAGAAACAATAAATTCCTATACTAGGGTGACAGGGTACAAAACCAATACCCAAAAGTCAATGGTTTTCCTATATACAAGTAACAAAAGCGAGGAAAGGGATATTAAAAAAAATGATCCCATTCATAATTGTGCCACATAAAATCAAATAGCTAGGAATCAGTTTGACTAAGAATGTAAAGGCGCTTTACAGAGAAAACTATAAAATGTTGCTGCAAGAAAATGGAGAAACATTCCCTACTCATGGATGGGGAGAATTAACATTGTCAAAATGGTAATACTCCCTAGAGCTTTATACAGATTCAGTGCAGTCCCTATAAGGATACCCAAGACATTCTTCAAAGAAATTGACCAAACACTCCGAAATTTGTATGGAATAATAAACCCCTATGAATAGCTAAAGGAATTCTTGGGGAAAAGAAGATGGAGGTATCACTTTCCCCAACTTCAAACAGTACTACAAAGCAGTATAATTAAAATGGCATGGTATTGGTATAGAGACAGACTTGTAGACCTATGGAATAGAACTAAATATTCTGTCACACACTCTCAAATATATGATCACTTAATCTTCGATAAAGGAGCAAAGAGTAAGAAATGGAGCAAAGAAAGCCTCTTCAACTAGTGGTGCTTGGGAAACTAGCCAGCTACATGTAGAAAAATGAACTTAGACCTTCTAATGCCATGTACAAAAGTCAGATCAAAAGGAATTAAAGATTTCAACATCAGACATGAGTCTATATGGCACATCAAGAAAACATGAGCAAAACCTCTACCATACTAAAGTGAAAGGCATCTTCAAAGATGAAACACCACTGACAAAGCAAATGGAAGCAGAGATAAATATATGGGACTATATGAAACTAAAAGCTTCTGCACCTCAAAAGAAATGATGACCAATTTACAAAGTCAATCCACAGAGTGGAAAACAATATTCACCTAATGCCCTTCGAACAAGGGGTTGATATCCAAGATATATTAGGCATTGGTAGAACTTTATAAGAAGAAAAAAGAGCCAACCTCAATCAAAAAATGGGGAAGAAGAAATGAAAACTTTGACAAAAAAGAAATTCGAATGGCCAAAAGGCATATGAAAAAATGCTCATTATCACCAATAATCATGGAGATGCAAATCAAACAACAATGAGCTATCATCTCACACCTCAGTGACCACCACATATTCAAAAGAGCAAGAACAACCCATGCTGGCATGGATGCAAGGGAAAGGGACTCTCATCCATTGTTGGTGGGAATATCAACTGGTACAGTCTTTTTTGGAAAACAATATGGACATTCCTCCATAAACTAGAAATTGAGCTCCCATTTGACCCAGCAATACCACTCCTGGGAATATACCCTGGGAACCCAAAAACACACATCAGAAACACCATTTGCATTTCTATATTCATAGCAGCACTATTCACAATAGTCAGAATCTGGAAACAACCAGAGTGCCAGAGAACTGATGACTGGATAAAGAAACTTTAGTACATCTACACAATGGAATATTATGCAGCTGTCAGGAAAAAAAAAGGTTATGAAATTTGCCTACAAATGAATGGACAAAAAGATTATCATGCTGAGTGAAATTTATCAGAAGCGAAAAGGACAGATTTAGAATGACTGCATTCATTTGTGGGGTATAAATATATACCAGTGTTCTAGTAAATGTTGGAAATGGTAATGCCAGACTAGAATTGAGGATTGAATGTATGCAAAGGGATTTACATGATAATCCCTAAATGTATGTAGAGCAAGTCACAATGCTTAAGAGAAGGAAGAAAGGGAGAGGGAGGGGGAGAGAGAGAGGGGAGAGAGAGGGAGAGAGAGAGAGAGAGAGAGAGAGAGAGAGAGAGAGAGAGAGAGAGAAGAGAAAAAACTACCTGCTATAGAGGCAGGCTGGGGGAGGGGGAGAGGGAATCTGGGGACATTGGTGGCTGGAAATGGGCACTGGTGGAGGGATGGGAGCTAGAACTATATGACTTTAGTAGTATGACTGAAACCCAATCATGAATATCTTTGTAATTGTATATCTCCCAGTAGCATATTAAAAAAAATCTACACAGAAGAAAATCATGGAGTCCTTTTAGCTGCTTATAAATAAAAAGTAGCAATAAATCAGAACAAAAAAAAACGTAGCAAATTCTAACAACTGTCACTGAGTTGAATGTATATTAAGTACACAAACCTAAGTTAAAAACATTCTAAACAAGACAATTTATGATATGATTATAATTAATCCGTTGAAGTGAAAAACTCTGCAAGTGGCACATGATATGCCTGAATCATCACTATTAACAGTATTACAAATAACGATGCCTCCAAAGAAAAGCACAATTATTTTGAAGTACAGACCTATATCAGACAAGGCTGAAAGAAAAGAACTTTTTTTTAGGGTTCCGGGAACCATTAGGATAATCAGATCAGTGCTTACGTCTTTCTGGGTTACTTCTCCATGACTACTACCACATTTCCACTTTAGCTTTCTTGAGCCCACTGGATCAGTCCATGTATACAATATTGCTTTCCGGGAAGGAGAAAATCTTCTGTTTCACTGAGAGAACTGAACAAAATTAGAAAAAAAAGGCATTCAACCTAGAACTGAGCATAAAATAGAGGCAAAAAGATACACATGACAACCCTTTAATGTATGTTCTGTAACCCATAGTCTGGAGGGGAAGGAAAAGAGAAAGAGAGAGAAACGGAAAGAAATAAAGAACCTGCCATGGAGGAGGGCTGGGGGAGAGGGGGAGGGAACCGGGAGCGTTGGTGGTGGGAGATGGGCACTGGTGGCGGGATGGGTGGTGCAACACTGTTTGACCAAAACCCAAATATGAACTTTTTAATTGTATATCTTTGTAATTTTAAAAATAAAAAATTAAAAAAAAAAAAAAAAAAAGGCATTAATTTAAGTGCAAGCACAAGTTATGATGATGGTTCAGAGTAAGAGCATGGTGAAGTTTTCCTCTTATACAGCCAAAAATCATGTAGATTTCCTAAGAAAATGAGTATACACAGAAAATAAAGGTCTTCAGGTCTTTAAAACTATCAAACAGGGGCGGAGCACTAACAAGTTCACATGTGGAAAACACTGTTCTCAAAAGTATTTGCTTTACATGGTGAGGCCCAGCTTTCGACCACTAGCATTCAAACAACAAAGTTTAAAAATAAAGCAAGTTAAATGCGTCTATAACAAGATAGTAAAGAATGTCATCATGTAGAAAAGGGGTTTTTCTTGCAGAGAGGAGCAGTTGTAAAGTTGTATAAGAGTAAAAAACATGGGGCCAGAGCAAATGCAGAGCAGGTGGGGTGTTTGCCTTGCAGCGGCTAACCTGGGTTCGAACCCCAACATCCCATACGGTCCCCTGAGCACCACCAGGAGCAATTCTTGAGTGTAGAGCCAGGAGTAACCCCTGAGCATTGCTGGGTGTGACCCAAAAAAGCAAAATTAAGAGTAAAAAATCATGGACAGAAACAGTTCTCTCTGGGAACAAAAGCTTCACTCAAATATAGAGTGAGATTCAGGCAACAGAAAGAGGTCTAGAAAGTAATCTAGAAATAAAATTCATTTTAAATGTAATGCAAATTCAGTAAAAAATTTTAGAGGAATGAGACAAAATTATCTTCGGTATTTTTAGCAACCTACCTCAGAAGCCATGTTCTAAAGACAGGAATAGAGAATGAAATCAAAAGTATAACCAAAAAAATCAGTAAAAGGGAATTTGAACCAGAATAATGTCGGAAAAAAAAAAAAAAACAGAATACGTTCCCCACAGGGCTAAAGTGAATGGTATGTGTGCCTGGAATGGGGTGGAGCAGCCACTTCCTCCCTCTGTTCTTGCTCCTGTGATGGCCAGGGTCCGACACATGCTCAGCTGGGTGCTGGGACAACAGGCTGCTGTACTGGCTGGGCTGCACTCTGGCTTCTGACTTCGCTTGCAGAAATGCTCAGCAGGCTCACTCTCATGGTGCTCATGCATATTCTGTGGGCAGTGCTCAGGACGAGGTGCTGCGTGCTCACCAGGGTTCACACCCGGTCCGGAAGACTTGCACATAGTTCCACTATCCTTTCTTGCAGAAGCCGCACCACAGATACCCTCCAGCTGCAGGGTGGAAGCTGGCACGGCAGGATCTTAGGTAATAGCGCTGCTGGGCTCACAGACAGTTGCCAGATTCACGCCTGGTGCATGCGGCAGCCCCAGGGTCTGAACCTGCTCTCATCTGCACAGCCAGTGTTCTAGCTGCTCAGCTAGTTCCCAGGTCTCACATGTGGTTAGCTTTGAATCACAGTCGGCTTTTATATACTATTTAAGAAGAGGTGGGAGTCTACCGTTTTTTGGCAAGGGAGTTTATACCCAGCTATGCTCAAAGCTTACTCCTGACTGTATGCTCAGTTTTCATTTATGGCAGAGCTCAAGGGAATATATGGGGTGCAGGGATGGAACTCAGGTTGGCCATGAGCAAGATAAGTGTCTACCTCCTGTACTATTACTCCAGCCTCTGTTTCTTGATTTCATAACCACTTTCTGAAATAACTGTAAATTTAAAACTAGTGTTTATTCTTCTAGACGTAATTTTATAGGTTTCATTAAGACTTTAAATTTTTTCAAGCTTTAGAATTTCAGTTTTAACCTATGACCAGTTCATCTTCTAAATTCTTCCTTAGCTGTTAAATACTTGTTAGAGAAGCAATTAAAACAGTCAGTTTTACCTTTTATCCCTAAATGTTTTTATATTTTTTTTATATTTTACATACAAATAAAATTTTTTACTTTTACATACGAGAACACTTTTTCTGCCCCCACAATTACAATTTTTTCAAATACAAATATTTGGATTTTTTTAATACTTTTAAATACAAATATTTTTGTATTATACAATACAAAATATATTTGTATTTATACTGTGAATAGATCATTAATGAAAATCAAAGCTTCATCACTTTGATTCTCCTAAAGAGATGACATGCCTGTGGCCATATTCATACCTTTGTTTGTAATGAATAACTTCATTCTTGGTGTGATTTATTAACAGGAATGTAGCTGCTCCAACATGATAATCTGAAAATGTAATGACTGTAGAATGTTCAGCCACATTCACTTCTGCTATAATGCCTCCAAGCTAGAAATAAGAAAAGAGAAATCTTTCTGATGCAATTACTCCGACTATTTGAAAACATAACACTTAATGAAGCCATTCACAATTTGATATTTTGTGTGATTGCAAATGTAATTCTGAATTTTATTAAATAAAATTTTAACTTCTCTAATTACAAACACACAAAATCACTTACTTCATTATTCAGACGCAATAAAATACAGTTTTCATGCTTATTAAAATATATCTTTTGGGGAGGATTACTTCTTTCAACTTGAACAAGTAGTTTGTTAGACGTAGTCTCAGGCCAAAAAGGGGATACACTAAAACATAAGTAACATTTAATTAAAAACGTATACAGCAAAGACCTCAGAGTAGAAGTACAGAAGCTTTAAACTAATTTCTTTTACCATTTCTTTGGTTTGTCACTCAGCTAGAGCTAAATTATCAACCCACCAGAGAAGGGTATCACTCATGAGCACTGTCAGTATAAGCAGTAACATGTAAAAGTTGAAGAGTTAAGATAAACAGAGTAAGGTTCAATTGTAGAGAAACCCAAAAGAAGCCAGTGAGTTGGGTCAAGGCAAGAAACATCAGAAGTGAGCAACCGCTGTGTACAGACTGTCATAAGTGCGTGCACTGTGTAACTGAGCAGTTCTCAAGGAACCTGTCAGTAGGATAAGAAGATATGATAAAAGAGCCTTAGACTCAGAATATTAATAACCTGGGCATCTATTTAGAAACTGAACTAAAAAGTGAGGACAGTCAATCCACCACGAGAAGCTGGAAACAAAGAGCCAGCCCCTGTGTGCTCTGTCACGGCTGCCCTGATTGCCCACAGACAATCTGATCACCAGTTTTAGCAAATGGTGACTTATACACTCCAGGGTGACTGGTCACTAGGGACGCTTGGTCATCATTCTCTAATTTGGGAACAAAGTAGCAGAGCTCAGAAGATAAAATCAAGTGCATACACTTGTATAAGGTAGGTTTTAGTATACCATGAAAGTTGATTAAGGGGACAGCGTGGAAAAAGATCTGCCTTGGGCTGGAGTGATAGCCCAGCGGGTAGGGCGTTGCCTTGCACGTGGAAAGCCTGTGCTGGCCCGGGTTCGATCCCGGCATCCCATATGGTCCCCGAGCACCGCCAGGAGTAATTCCTGAGTGCAGAGCCAGGAGTAACCCCTGAGCATCGCTGGGTATGACCCAAAAAGCAAAAAAAAAAAAAAAAAAACAAAAAATCTGCCTAGACACTACCTACAGCAGAACACCGGAGTGGCAATCTAGAGACAGGACAGAGCACGGGCTCCATGACCACACATGGGCCATTAGGAAACTCATCACAGAGACTGTCCCTCAGAGCAGACAGGAAGGTGTGCAGAGGGCTCAGAAAGTCTACACGACTACGATTCATTACCATCAGGGTAATCACTTCCATATGTGGAATTTGGAAGAGACTATTTTTAATTGTGGAAGTGGTGACACCTAACATACACACAGATGGATAGAACTAATCTTCTGGAGGGAATTAGGGTGTGTGTGTGTGTGTGTGTGTGTGTGTGTGTGTGTGTGTGTGTGTGTGTGTGTGTGTGTGTGTGTGTGTGTGTGTGTGTGTGTGTGTGTGTGTGTGTGTGTGTGTGTGTGTAGCAGTTGTTACTGCAACTTATTTAGAAAGATGTGAGGGGGAGAAAAAGAGAAGTATGTGTTCAGGGAGAGAACATGGCCTTCTCCAGGGTAATGAAAGGAAGCAAAGGTAAACAGAGACAGGGAAGATACGTGTTCAGGGGAGAAAAGCAAGCCCAAATTAGAATTTCTAATGCCTCTGATTATCATATTTCCTTGACACAATACATAAAGGACTAATTACAGGACTAATGAATGTTAAATATTAATGAAGTAGTCCCTTTACTCCCACTAAAATGTAAACTACAGATTTCTAGTTTTGGTAACACATGACATAAGACGCACAACATGAAAATTCATTAAAATAAACATTTGAGAATGGTGCATCTTCTAAAAGTGAGAATAAAGTAATTCGGGCAGAAATCCACTGATTAAATAGTTCAGACATGGGACTGGAGCAATAGCCCAGCCGGTATGGCATTTGCATTGCAGGTGGCTGACCAGGGTTCAATCCCTGGCATCTCATGTGGTCCTCCAAACACCCCAGCAGTAATTCCTGAGTGAAGAGCCAGGAGTAATCCCTGAACATCGCGAGTGTGAACCCCAAAACAAAAAATAATATTAATAAATAAATAAGCAAGCAAGCAAGCACTTCAGACATAGTAAAAATAAAAAATGTAAGTATATATGTATATATGCGTATATATAAGAATATATGTATATATACATATATACTTTATATACATATATACTTTATATATACATATATACTTTATATATACATATATATACTTTATATATGTGTATATATAAAATTTATCTATACTGAAGAAAAAATATGAAGGTGGAAAAAATTTTTATTTATTTATTTATTTATTTTGCTTTTTGGGTCACATCCGGCGATGCTCAGGGGTTACTCCTGGCTCTGCACTCAGGAATTACTCCTGGCGGTGCTCGGGGGGACCATATGGGATGCCAGGGATCGAACCCTGGCCGGGACAGGCCGGCCGCGTGCAAGGCAAACACCCTACCCGCTGGGCTATCACTCCGGCCCCTGAAGGTGGAAAATTTTAAAGCAATACTGAGACACAGAGGATTAGCTAGAAAAGTATGTCTGATTGAAAGCCAAAAAGAGGGGAAGAACTAAGGAGAAGTACTATTTGAACAATACATGCAAATTTCATAGCAAGTATATCTGGTTCTAGAGACCCAGGTACAAATTATCTTAAGCAGAAAATAGAAAAAGAACACCAAAGTAAGGATACAGCTTAGCAGCAGTTTACTAGCCTTAGATTCATTATAGCTATAATAACAAATTATCTCTCTCTCTCTCTCTCTCTCTCTCTCTCTCTCTCTCTCTCTCACACACACACACATACACAAACAGTAAGAGTATGACTGTGCTCAGTCACACAGAGAATGCTGCAAGGGTAATTAGAAGGAAAAAAGGATCCTTTAAGTAAATGACAGAACTATAGCAACTTTTCAACAAAAATAGAATTAAAAAATAATAAACTACCACAGTTAAGGAGAAAAAAAAATCAATAAAAACTACAATAAAACATTAGAAAAATATCTACGCATGAACACAAACTAATGATATATACCCCCCCAAATCAGCTCTGAAAAAAAATTCTAAAGGAGATACTTCAAGAACCTCAGAATTAGGCCTAAAAGAAGCAACTATGAATAAACACAGCAAATATTTCTCTTACAATCCTAGCATATTACAATTTATCCAATTAAAAAAAAAACAGCCTCAAAAAACTCTTATCCAGAGGTCTAATGACTAAAACACTGATTTTCATGGACCTCACATCAAAGAAAAATAAAAATTCAAAGTACTTTTTAAAAAATTCATCTACCCACCTGCTCCAAGTCAAGAGAGTGCCATTTCTCACTCCCTTCTTCGGCCACTGATACTTTATATTTACTTTTGTTTTCAATCATATAAAAAGGGGTGAGCGTCACAATTCTGGTAATGTTAAAACTGCTGAGTTGTATGGTAACACCAACCTAAGGAAAAACAACAACGTTCCAGATTCTGTTAAATATCATACTATCCTTACAGAACTTACATAATCTAAAGACAGCTTAATTTATTGTCGAATAGAACTTACTTGATATTCCTTTTTCAGGCCTTTACATTTAACAGCTCCATGAGTACCAACAGTATCAATAGAAAACTCATCTGACAATTCACTATCAGTTACCCTAAGTTGAACCTAGAAAAAAAATATTTTAAATATACAAGTGAAGTATCTTACAAAATTCTAACCTAAGTTGATACATATATTGATTTTTAGCATGAACCCGTATATTATTAAGAAGCAGAAATTTTTCTTTGAATTTTGGGCCACACCAGGCTAGGGCGCATATGGATGCTGGGGTGAACCTGGGTCAGCCGCATATAAGGCAAAATTGCTACATACTGTACTATCCCCAGTCCAGAAGTACTATATCTCAACTTCGGTGGTGCCTCTGGGCTGCTACAGGTGATTCTTGCGGATTAAATTCGAGGCCTCCCACATGGCAAAGCATGCATATAGCTCAGTGCTCAAGTTCTACATCTTTACAATAACAAAGTGCACGTTTCTAACTTTGAATAGTTAACTAGTATTATTTCAACCTATTTAAGTATTTTATTCCTCAAAATTCCTGAGAAATTAAAGTGAAGTGATTGACAGCTAATGTAGAATGAAAATTAAATTTTACAAACCTTATTGTTATTAAAAAAGTGCTTTGGCTGAAAAGAAAAGAGAACTGGCTTTTTATAATTAGGTGGATGCTTCGGTGAATTCCATCTGCTTTGTATTGTAACATTCGCCCAGTTTTATTGACCATCCAATAAGGACTATGGAATTCCACAACCGTCTGGCGGGTATTATAAGTCACGTGAATGGCAATATCTAAATCGGTCTTTTCTGTTTCTGTAACACAGGTAAAAGCTGATGAAACTAATTTCTTGCTGGTTACGTCTAATATGATAGTCACTTTTCCAATCACAATTAAGATAGTCAATTAATTTTAAGTGTAATTTGGTTTTATCCAACTGCGCATTGAAGATCTGGGTTGACCGTCCTTCATTCAGAGTAAAAACTTTATGTTCAGTTCCCTGTAATAAAACAAAAGAGTATATTTAAAAACATTTCAGTACAGCCGAGGATCTTCCTGATGCTACTAAATGCTACACAGAGCTCTCCTGCAGGATCTCTGAACAAGTTTGAAAGCCTGTTCAAACTCTCACTCTGCCAACTAAGCTGCTTTCCGAAAATACCGAGACTTGAGTTACACATTTCAGTTGTCTAAAATAAGGTACTTTAAAGAACTACTAGCAGGATTAAATTACGTAATGTTAAACTCTGGAAATAATACACACACAAAATTTAGTCATTTTAACTTTGAAAACTAAAACTTCAAGCGCATCAGAAATCCATGTCAGTTGGAATAAACGCGACCCTCTAACTTCATCTTGGTGTTACGCTCTCACCAGTGTCGGCCACTGCTGTCTGCGTCTCGTTGGTCTCATGTACCTCAACCCACCCTGCCACTACCTTAGTGCCTGTCACTATGATCTCACACTCTGAATCCCTTAACTAAGCAGGTCCCTGTAATCTCTTCTTTATACCCCAGCTAAACTGCCTTCAATTTGATCATACCCTTTGAAACGGGCAAGCATACTGATTCCTAACAACAAATTGAAAGCTCTACAAAAGTGAATCTAGGGGGCCTAAGTGATAGTACCACGTGTGAGGAGTCTGCTACACACGCAGCTGAGATGGGCTGGAACCCCAGCACCACAAATGGTCCCTCGCGCCTCGCCAAAGCGGATTCCTAAGCATAGAGGCAGGAGGAAGCCCTGAGCACAACCAAGCAGTGCTCTTTCCTCCAAAAAGGCCTGGGGCGGTGCAGTGGGCAGGAGCCATGGCTGGCAAGCAGCAGAAGCTGAGAGTTGGGTCCCCGGCATCAGGTGGCACAAGCACCAAAGGATGTGGCCTACAATCTCCCCTGAAAATGAAATAGCATGTAGACAGTGCATTTGGCTATCTCATCAGGGGGCTTCTCCCAGCACTTTCAGCTCTCTATCTTAAAATGTGAACTTATTTAATGACATGTTACAAGAACGGGTGGTGTGAAAACAGGGAAGGAAGTGAATACATGGGAACCAGGAGCTGTGAGGCACTGCATTCTCTACTGACTTGTTTAATCTTTCTTACATCTCAATCAGGTAAGTTTTATTGCTATCCCCATTTTAGAGTAAAAAAGAAAGATCCTATAACTTGCCTAAGGACATTTAGCTAGTGTGTGATCAAGCGAGCCACTTGTCACTTATCTTCCCAAATTGTTCATCAATTTGCTTGAGCAGCGATCAAGCTAGTATTAAAACCAAATCTATCCTGACATAAAAGTGCAATTTTTTGCTTTTTGTGTTTTATTGTAGTGGTACAGGGGGATCAAACCCAGGGCCTCACACAATGAACCAAGCTATGCCTAGCCAAAATTAAATAATGCGTGTGTGTGTGTGTGTGTGTGTGTGTGTGTGTGTGTGTGTGTGTGTGTGTGTGCGTGGAGGGAATGGAGAGAAAGCACAGTGGTTAAGGCACATGCTTTGCCTGTGGTCAAGACTGATTCAGTTCCGTGCATCTCAGATGCTCAACAGCACCACCATGGAAACTGGGACCCCCTTCCCAGTTCAGTACTCAGCACTCCATATCTGCATCTGCATTGAGGGGTTGTGATCCACTGAGAGCCACCCTGGGCGCCAACACCACAACTTGGAGCGCCCCGCCCCTATGTAAAGGTGCACAACTTTCTCTGGGGCACCGCACTCGGAAGTGCTTAGGGACTATTTCCAGCTCAGAGACCCTCAGCAGGCTGGCAATCCTGGTGGTCAAATGCAGGCAATGCAAAGCGTGTGCTAGAACCTTCAGGTATTTTCCAGGCCCTGAAATACAAACTCTTAGATACTATAACTGCCAACTACATGGAAACATGCTTTTAGAAGATATGCTCCCAAAAATAAAAATCAGAAAACAGGCGCAAGTTCCAATTAACAGACTATAATAACTATTAACTCATTTTTGATAAGTATAATAAGTGGGATAGTTACTTAAAATCATTTTTTTCTTTTTTGGATCACACCCAGCGATGCTCAGGGGTTACTTCTGGCTCTTCCCTCAACTCCTAGCAATGCTCAGGGACCATATATGAGATGCCGGGATTGAACCCAGGTGGGCTGCGTGCAACACAAGCGGCCCTACCCGCTGTGCTATCACTCCGGCCGCTTAAAATCTTAAAAATGGAACAACTGCTGTCAGAACAGCAAGGAAGAATAGACAATCTGCTAAAATAAAGCATTTAAGAGAGAAAGTATCTTTATAAGGTATAAAATGAGTTTTGAGGGACAGCATAACAATAACAAAATGCAATTGTGGAATTTTACCCCCTAAAAGTAACTCTAGAACTTAAATATAATTTCATCTTTATTTTACTTTGCTTTTTTTTGGGGGGGGTCAGACCCAATGAACTCAAAGGAGTTACTCCTGGCTCTGCATTCATGAATGACTCCTCAAGGAACCATATGGGATGCTGAAGATTGAAACCGGGTTGGTGGCGTGCCAGTTCTCACACGTGTTTGAAAGAACACACCTGGAACTGCTCAGGGCTTACTCCTGGCTGACCTCAGGGGACTACATGGTGGGCTGCAGACCAAACCCAGCTCAATCACATGCAAGGAAAGCATCATACCTGTTATACTCTCCAGCCCAGCCTCTATCCTTTAAATTCGTGGTACGGAAAATATGAATACATGAAAAATATTTTCAAAGGTTTATTATAAAATTTAAGTGCTACCTTTGCCTGCAGTGAAAAACTGCTTAAAAAGCTTGATTTCTAAAATAAATTAGTGGGGGAAAATATTTTACATCATCCTTTTATAAAAGCGTGACCAATCACTCTGGCCCCAACATGCTAAGGTGCCACAGCTGCTGCTGGCAGGGGAACAGTGAGTGATGCTGAGGTGCGGGTGCTGCCAGGCCTGTGTGGGACAGCGGCGCTGGGCTGGGGTGCTGCCAGGCCTGTGCGGGACAGCGGCGCTTGGGCTGGGGCGGCCGGGCCTGTGCGGGACAGCGGTGCTGGGCTGGGGGCGGCCAGGCCTGTCTTGGGACAGCGGTGCTGGGCTGGGGGCGGCCAGGCCTGTGCGCGGACAGCGGTGCTGGGCTGGGGGCGGCCAGGCCTGTGCTGGGACAGCGGCGCTGGGCTGGGGGGCGCCGGGCCTGTCGGGACAGCAGTGCTGGGCTGGGGCGGCCAGGCCTGTGCGGGACAGCGGCGCTGGGCTGGGGGCGGCTGGGCATGTGCGGGACAGCAGTGCTGGACTGGGGGCGGCGGGTCTGTGAGGGACAGCGGTGCTGGGCTGGGGCGGCCAGGTCTGTGCTGGGACAGCAGTGCTGGGCTGGGGCGGCCGGGCCTGTGCGGGACAGCGGTGCTGGGCTGGGGGAGGCCGGTCTGTGAGGGACAGCGGTGCTGGGCTGGGGGCGGCCAGGTCTGTGCGGGACAGCAGTGCTGGGCTGGGGCGGCGGGCCTGTGTGGGACAGCGGCGCTGGGCGCTGGGCTGGGGCGGCGGGCCTGTGCGGGACAGTGGCGCTGGGCTGGCGGGCAGCCGGGCCTGTCTTGGGACAGCGGTGCTGGGCTGGGGAGAGGGGGCCTGGGCCTGTGCGGGACAGCGGCGCTGGGCTGGGGGCCGGGCCTGTGCGGGACAGCGGTGCTGGGCTGGGGGCGGCCGGGCCTGTGCGGGACAGCGGCGGGCTGGGGGCGGCGGGCCTGTGCGGGACAGCAGTGCTGGGCTGGGGGCGGCCGGGCCTGTGCGGGACAGCGGTGCTGGGCTGGGGTGGGGGGGCTGGGCCTGTGCGGGACAGCGGTGCTGGGCTGGGGCGGCCGGGCCTGTCTTGGGACAGCGGTGCTGGGCTGGTGGGGGTTGGGGGGGGGGCTGCTGGGCCTGTGCGGGACAGCGGTGCTGGGCTGGGGGCGGCCAGGCCTGTGCAGGACAGTGGAGTCACACGCTGGCCCTCATGCACTTCTCTTCCACAACCTACTCATCACCAGGACAGTGACTTTTATTATTACAACTTAAACCTTGGTGTATCATTGTAAATAACCTTAACAACTAAATCAAACTAGGCGGAAATTTTTTAACTCCCTGAATACCCACCTCTACATAATAAACAATTTTGTAAGGAAGATTATTTGGAGCAAGATGGGCGGCCACAAGTGTATTACGTATGGTAAGTCCCAGCTATCCTCAGGATAAACGGACAAAGAGGTCAGGTGATCTTTTCCGGAACAATATTAATGAAGAATGGTTTTACAGAAGGATTTGAAGATTTGCATTTCTTCTTTATAACAGTGCCATCATATTTTACAATATCTTCAAAGTTAAAACCTTCACATTTTTGATAGTCTGTATCATGTGGTTTCAGAGAAAGACATGATCTGCATGAAAGATCAAATACAGTACACTTGAGAGGCTTTAAAAGAAAACGTATTAAGTACAGTCTAATTCTATCTCTCATCCATAGTGCTGTGACAAATTTTTTTGTGTCTTCACATTCTTTATAGAGAGAGGTAAATTAGAAAATAGATAATTTTCACTCTAAGTTCCTGGAAAATACTCAAGTTCCTTGGTTTTGAAAAGAATACTTTCCTTACAAACTTAAAACATCCTGAACAAAGCTTACAGTAAGTGACTTTTTTTTACAGAAAAGGCAAACATGGGTCATATATGCAAAATAAAATATAAAACTTCCTGTGCCTTATTATTGAAAGACATTAGCCTTCCTAAATATGTGGTTATAAAAGAACAACAGGTAACAATCAAACTCATAATGTAAAAGAATTTTTTTTTTTGCTTTTTTGGGTGACACCTGGCAATGCTCAGGGGTTACTCCTGGCTCTGCACTCAGGAATTACTCCTAGCGGTGGTTGGGGAACCATATGGGATGCCGGGGATCGAACCCGGGCCAGCATGGGCTGGCGCGTGCAAAGGCAAACGCCCTACCCGCTGGGCTATCGCTCCAGCCCCAAGAATTTTTTTTTGCTCAGAAAAATTATTAACTTCTTTGGGCCAGAGACATAGCAGGTAGGCATTTGCCTGCATGTGATGGACCTGGGTTTGATCCCTGGCACCCCATACGGTCCCCCAAGCCCACCAGGAATGATCTGTAAGCACAAAGTATGCCCAGAGCACTGATGAGGCAAACAAAACCATCGGTTCTTCAAAGTCATATGAAAACTTGCAACAAACCTCCAGGTAGAGGAGTTTACCTGCAACAATTAACGGTGAAATATAATGGGAGAACTGAAGGATTTTTCAGACAAACTAAAGCTTCAGAGACTAAAGCAATAGTACAACAGTGAGGGCCTTGCTTTGCACACGGACAACCCAGGTTTGATCCTTGGAACCCCTTACATGATCACCAGAGCCTGCCAGACATGATCCCTGTGAAAGATGTGGCTCAAAAACTAGAGAACAAAAACCAACTCTACTAAGCAAATTGAGTTCAACAGCATATCAATAGGCTCATTCATCACAACCAAGTGGAATTAATTCTGAGGGTGCAAGGCTTATTCAACATACATAAATGAATATAATACTCTATCATCCAAAAAAATTACATGACCACATCAACAGATGTTGGAAAAGCAAGTGACAAGATCTAAAATCCAAGTGTGGGGAAAAACCAAAATGTACTTAAAAAATTGCAAACAGTTATAGCATTATTCACAATAGCCAGACTCTGGAAACAACAAGAGTACCGGAAAACAGATGACGAGATAAAGAAACTGTGATACTTCAACACAATGGAATACTATACAGCTGTTAGGAAAAAGGAAGTTATGAAATTTGCCTATAAATGGATGGACATGGAGAGGATCATGCTGAGTAAAATTAGCCAGAGGGAAAAGGACAGATAGAGAATGACTGCATTTATTTGTGGGATATAAAAATATAGCATGGTACCAATATCCAAGGCCAGGCAAAACATGGATCAGGAGGTCTTGTCAGTGGGTAGAACCTACTGCAAATGTGTGGGAGTCAGAGGTTAGGTAAAACAGAGAAAAGAACAGAGTACTAATAATTGTTGGACATGATAATACCAACCTAGAACTGAGCATTGAATGTAGGCAACGGGATATACATTATAACCTCTAAATGTATGTGTTGCAAGCCACAATTTGCAAGAGAAGGGAGAGAGAGAGAAAAGAGAGAGAGAGAGAGAGAGAGAGAGAGAGAGATAGAGAGAGAGAGAGAAGAGGCAAAAGTATCTTCAATAGAGGCGGTTGAGGGAGGGGGGGAGGGAATCAGGGGACGTTGGTGGTGGGAAATGGGCACTGTTGGAGGGATGGGTGCTGGAATACTATATGACTGAAACCCAAACATGAACATCTTTGTAACTATATATCGTATGAGGTGGTATAATAAAAAAATGAGGAAAAAAAATTAGGAACGCAAGTCGTAATTTAGCATAATAAAGACCATATATGACAAACACATTAATAATGAAAAACAAAAGTATTTTTTCCTTAAGACCCTGGAACTAGACAAGGATGCCCACTCTCACTGCTACTCTTCAACAGGGAGTTGGAAGTCCTTGACAAAGCAATTGGGCATAAAATAAGTGAACTCAACCAAGAAGGTAAAAGACCTATATGCTGAAAAACTGTAAGACACTGTCAAAAAGAATAAAAGGCAATACCAAGAAATCAAAGACACAGCTCTTGTTCTACCCTGAGGCTAAACCTGATTCAATCCCAAGCTCTACATAAAGTCCTTGAATACCAGGAGTGACCTATGAGCACTAATGGGTGTGGCTCCAAGGCCAAGTTTTTTTTTCTTTTTGGTACACACCCAGCGATGCTCAGGGGTTACTCCTGGCTCATTTGCTCAGGAATTACTCCTGAGCTCGGGGACCATATGGATGCCGGGATCGAAGCCGGGCGGCCACATGCAAGGCAAACGCCCTATCTGCTGTGCTATCGCTCCGGCCCCCAATTTTTTTTTTAAAAGGGGGAAAATGGACAGAAATCCTATGCTAACAATATTCTGGAGAAGGAAGTAGCGATACGCTCCACACTAAATGTACTACTATCCAATCACTGAACAAGATGAAATTCTACCCCAAATGGAGATGAAGGGGCACTGGCACAATTCCTGCTTCTGTTCTCTGGCCATGCGTAGGGCTCATGTGCCAGGGCTGGACCACTTGCACAGCATTGCCTTACCTCCTATACTATCACTCCAATCCCGAAATGCTGCCTTTGGGGACTCTAGTTCAAGGTGACTGCATTAGAATTAAGAGCAACAATTGCCAGGTGATTTCACTCAAGTGAAATATAAATTAGTAAATTAGTAAGAAACCAGAAGGCAACTCCCAGACTAAATGAGAACTATGGTAATTATACAGTGAAAGAGATGGCTGCCACAAGAACGGGACTGCTGGATAGTGGGGCAAAGAGGGGCCAAGGAGGCGGAATGGGAGGGTCGAGCTGACATACATGCAGAGAGCACGGGCATCCTCTCCACGCAGTACAGCACTGACACCAATGCCAAGACCGTAACTTTGTTTAGGGGCTGGGAGGTCGCTTAGCGTGAGGGGTACATGGATACCATGCCCCAGGACCTGAATTCTAGCCCCAACACCACATGGGCCCCAAAGCAAACTGGTGTAGACCTGGAGACCTCTGGTTCCCAGGGTACAGCCTGGACATCTATGGCACGGCCGGACTGAAGCAAACACACCCCTGGGCACTGGCTGGGAGACTCCCTCAAAAAATAATTAAAATAAAACTTTCAAAAAAGGTAAAAAGCAAATGCGTGAGAACGAGGACTGGTTGAAGAAACTATAGTGCATCTACACAATGAATACTATGTAGCTGCTAAGAAAAAATGAAGTCATGAAATTTGCTTGTAAATGGATGGACATGGAGAATATCATGTTGAGTGAAATGAGTCCGAAGAGGGACAGACAAAGAAA
Organism: Cryptotis parvus; assembly: GCA_021461705.1. NCBI lineage: Eukaryota > Metazoa > Chordata > Mammalia > Eulipotyphla > Soricidae > Cryptotis > Cryptotis parvus. The sequence goes on along the minus strand of JAJIBD010003360.1, from coordinate 148,755 downwards.
GACTGAACTCAGTGGTGAGGTATAAAAATAACACAGTATGAGACTAAAACTCAAGGACAGCAGAAACAAGCGCCAAGAGGACTGGTTCACGGATGGAAGCCTGCCTCAAGTTCTGGGGGAGAATGCAGTTGGGACAGAAAAGGGATCACTATGACAATGATATTCGGAAATGATCGTGCTGGATAAGAACTGCACACTGAAAGTAGGTAAAGGGCCAAACATGATTATCTCTCACTACCTGTATTGAAAACCATAATGCCCAAAAAGGGGGTGTTGTGGGAGGTAGACAGAGACAGAGAGAGAGAGAGAGAGAGAGACGGACGGACGGACAGACAGACAGACAGATAGACACATACAGACAGAGAGACAGAGAGACAGAGAGAAAGGTGCCTGTCATAGAGGCACGCTGGGGTAGGCTGAAAGGGCATGGGAGGGATACTGGGACCTGGTGGTGGGAAATGTGCACTGGTAGAGGGATGGGTGAACACTGCACAGCTAAACTGCAATCATTTCCAGCCTTGTAACTGTACCTCATGGAGATTCAATTTTTTAAAAAGGTAAAAAATCATTTCCTAACAATATATAAACCCAAAAGTCACAGAATATTGTATAAATCCAAATAAATGTATAAATCAAAACATTTAACAGAATGTATAAACCCGAAAGTCATCATACTCATCTAACTTTCCCACAAATTATGACTCTACATCAGTATACTTGTCTTATATTTCCTAGTAAAGGCATAATCTAGTATAAATGCCCCCAAATTAGGATAGATTACTGACAAAACAGATTCAACCAATTTGATAGCTAAAGCTCCCTAATAAATCAAAAAGTAAAATACCCACACAATGACAAAGTAGTTAAAAAAGCAAACATTACCGGTAAAATGGTAAGGGTACGCTGAACTCATTCCCAGGCGAAGCTGTTCCCACAGACATGTCCCCATCATAAACAGTGAATGGCACTGAGAAATGATTTCTAATCTGAATAAAAAAGACAGAGTAGTTAAATTTATTAAATAGCCTTAAAGACATCTTCAAAGAATTCTGTTTACAAAGAGACTTAAGTGATAAACTCTAAATATCTGCAGGGCTAGCCACAATGTGTAAAACAGGACGGAGAGAGATGCAGAGACACAGAGAGAGACAGAGAAAGAGAGGAAACAGGGCTATCTGCTGTTGAGGCAGCCTGGGGGTGGGTGGGAGAGGGTGGGGTACATTGGTGGTGGAAATGGGGCACTGGTGGAGGGATGGGTGCTGGAATACTGTATTATCAAGCCAATTGTGAACACCTTTGTAACTGTATGTCTCACGGTGGTATAATAAAAAATTAAAAAAAAAAAGAATTCTGTTTAAATAACACGCTGTATCAGGCAGTATTTATCTGCTTATATAAATTAGAAAGAAATAACCATGTCATTGCTTATCCTAAAACACACAAGGAACATTTCCAGTTAGACAGAAGAATAGCAGAAACAAAACTTCTAAAATCCCCAAAGAGCCGAAGAGCTAGTGAAGGGGTTAGGGTTGAAAGCCTGCATGCAGCTGGGCCTGGCCTGACCCCAGCTCTTGCCATGAGCACCTGCAGAGTGGTGCAGGTAATCCTTGGCCTGTAGGACCCAAGCAGCACCACATTCTGGGACTCTTTGAAGCACCAGGACAAGAATCAGTGAGTGTGTTGTTGGCCCCAGCCTGGTTGGAGCAGAACCCTCAGTGAGACCATCAGGCCTCTAAGTACCACTAGGAGGCCCCTCTTGATAAAGAAAAACATTGGAAGAAACTCTAGATCTACCTATCTGTCATGAACAAAAGGACAATTTTAACAGACTTATCCAATAATACAATGAGAAGTTAAAATGTCCTGGTTAAGCAATACTTATTTTGAAAATGAAAGGCTAGCATAAAATTTAAAAAGCAATGGTTATTAATACCTAACAAAATCAGCATAATTCATATTAATTTTTTAACATTCCTTTCTATGAACATAGAAAAAGCATTCAGCCAAATTCAACATATACTTCTATTCATTCTCAGAAAACTAAGAAGAAAGAGAGCAATTTTAATGTGAGAAGGATTTTATAAAAAACACTACAGGGGCCGGAGTGATAGTCCAGCGGGTAGGGTGTTTGCCTTGTGCGCAGCCAACCCAGGTTTGATCCCTGGCAGCCCATATGGTCTCCCCGAGCACCGCCAGGAGTGATTCGAGTGCAGAGTCAGGAGTAACGCTTGAGCATTGCTGGGTGTGACCCAAAAAAGCAAAAAAAAAAAAAAACAAAAACAAAAAACAAAAACCCTACAACTCAAAATACACATGATGTCGTATATCCCTTTACAGAGCCAGGAGTAAATCTGAGCACCACAGGGTTTGATCCCCAAAACACTTTTCACCACCGGGCCCCCAAACAAAAAAACCTCCTTAAACAATTGTACTGGAAATTCTAATCTGTGTGGTGGGGAACAAAATACACATTCAAACTGGAATAAATCATGTAAAATTAGCTAGGCATAACCACATAAAAGCACTATTGCAGCTAATTTGTCAGCTAATAGGACTGCATGATCCAAATTTGAATAAAAATCAAATGTATTTGTATATACTAGCAATAAAAATTAGATTAATATGTTATCAAATTTTAAAATAATTATGTGTAAAATTTAAATGGAAAGAGAATTTGGAACAGGCTAAATAAATTTTAAAAAAGTTTAACACACAGCAGAAACACCATCTGAAATTCTATGTTTATTGCAGCACTATTCATAGTAGCCAGAATCTGAAAACAATCTGAGTGCCCAAGAACAGAGGACTGGAAAACGAAACTATGGTACATCTACACAATGGAATACTACTCTGCTCTTAGGAAAAATCAAGTCATGAAATTTGCCTATATATGGATGGACATGGAGGGTATCATGCTGAGTGAAATTAGTCAGAAGGAAAAGGACAGATTTTGAATGACTGCATTTATTTGTGGGATATACAAATAATAGTATGAGACTAATATCCAAAGCCAGGCTAAATGGGTCAGGAGGACTTGTCAAGGGTTGGAATATTACGACAAATATGTGGGAAATGAAGAATAAGTAAGATTGAAAAGGAACCAGTTTAACAAGAAAAGTAGTCAATAGTAGTTGGAAACAGTAATGCTAGACTAGAACTGAGTAGTAAAAGGTAAAAGAATAAAAGGAAAGAGAGGCAAAGTGCCTGCCTTAGGAGGCAGTCTAGGAGGGAGGGGAGGGAATTGGGGACATTGGTGGTGGGAAATGGGCACTGGTGGAGGGATCGGTGCTGGAACCCTGTTTGACTGAAACCCAATCATAAACATCTTTGTAACTGTATATCTCACGGTGGTATAAATTTTTTTTTTAAAAAAGCTCATTTCATACCTGCACTGGGGAGCGAATTGTCAACTTCTTGCTTCCTTCTACTGTTTCAATCTGGCAAACAATAGATCTCTCCACCCCAGACTCTCTGTGCCTTACAGTGAATAGTCTTCGTCCCACTTTTGTTAAAGGAATTTTATCAGTATTAGAGTGGGAGGCAGGTTCTAAATTGAATAAACATTTGAAATTTTTTAAATCATCACATATCAGTTTTAAGCAAACATTTTGTACTAGTAACCTGTGAATTCACTGTCACTGATCTCTCTGTATATGAATTTCCAGTGTTTATGTGTGTTGACTGAACCATGTCATTACACATGCAATGTGTGTGGGCATCACATATAAAGTGTATGTTCCCAGACAAGCACTGCAATTACATGTTGTCAGGAAGGAAGCTGATGTGGTGGAGACCATACATAGACACTGGCTTGCCAGAACACCAGAGGCACAGCCCTGCGGACCCCTGAGCATGATGTGCCCAAGCTGCCCCCAAGACCAAGTATTTCTGGCAGTGTGCCGGCCCCTCAGCAATAGAAAGTGTGCTCCAATGAAAAAATTACAGTGGCCAGTGCCTGACTCAGCCAGCCAACAATGGCAATTACCAAGGTAGCTGCCATTTATCAGTTTTCCCTTTTCTAAGCTTTATGATATACTGTAAAAGTATTCTAATATAAACATAATCCAAAACTTGTTTAAATTACATGCATTACTTTGGAATGAATTACTCATTTTCATAAATCTAAATCTAAGTACCTTATTCCACAAAATGTTAGTTCAGAAACAAAGCTTGGAGCTGGAAGAGGTACAGGGTTAAAGCACTAGAGCTGCACATGGCCCACATCGGACCATGGCTGACCCCATACCACATACTCCCCAAGTATAGCCTGGTGCAGTCCTGGTGGTCCCCAAGCACCCAAGGGTGCCTCACATGTAATTGCTGTGCACCTGCTGAGAGTCACAGGGTGGATCTGAGGATCTCTCAGCCCTAAAGTTCTTAGGAGACCAGCCCCACCCAACAACCCCCTTAGAAGACACTCATGAAAATGATATGATTCATATGATTAAATGACTGTGAATCAAACAGTTATAGTTAGGTATCATTTTCTGACTACAGAATATACAACATAATTTTTATAACCCTCCTGGCTTATAAAATTAACCTCCTCAGTAACTAGTTCTTCCTTTATTTTATTTATATATTTCATTCATTTATTAACTTTTATTACATTTCGTTTACATCTTTGAAATTTACTTTTTATTGAAGCAGCACTAAATTACATGACTGCAAACGTTCATGTGTTATACATGTCATATGGGTGCCATATGGGTGAGCCCTTGAGACTGTGATTTTACAATAAATAGCTATTATGATAATACAACAATTTACTTTTATCCTCACAAAAGTAAAAATCTCCGGAAGCAGAAAGCACAGAGGAAAAATCTCTCACCTCAGTGGAAACGAAACGCCACTACCAAAATGTACCATTTCAGGGGTCGGAGCGATAGTCCAGCGGGTAGGGCATTTGCCTTGCACGGCCGGCCCGTGCTGCCTGGGTTCAATCTCCGCCATCCCATATGGTCCCCAAGCACTGCCAGGAGTAATTCCTGAGTGCAGAGCCAGGAGAAACCCCTGAGCATTGCCAGGTGTGACCCAAAAAAGGCAAAAAAAGTACCATTTCAATGAAATAAAGCCTCAATTTTAATTCACTGAGCTATGAAATTATTATTTTATTTTATTATTATTTTGCATTTTGGGGTCACTCCCGGCTATGCTGAGGGGTTTCTGCTGGCTCTGCACTCAGGAACCACTCCTGGTGGTGCTCAGGGGACCATAAGGGATGCCGGGGATCGAACCCAGGCGGCACAGGCTGGCCGCATGCAAAGCAAACGCCCTACCCGTTGGGCCATCGCTCCAGCCCCGAGCTATGAAATTATATAACATGAATATTACTACATTATCCACAGTGTGAACAGAAAAACAGTTAACAATAGCTGTGTTTAGTAAAAGTTGAGCAATAATTAAGTCCAATACTTTCCCTCCCCAAAACATAAAGTTGCAAATTACCTACATCTAAATAAAGCATTGCAGTCAGAATTCAGAATATAAAGCAATCATTTACGTAATACCAAGCAAGAGAAAAACAGCAAAGAGAAAAACAGAATTCCCAGTGAATTAGTAAGCAGATTAAATATAACAGCCTAGAAAATACAAACTAGAGAATGGGATAAAAAGTGCAATTAGAAAGCAGAATCTGAGGAACATAATTAATCACTTACTAATAAAAATGAAGAACAGTTTGCTGCTTAGGCTGGTCATTGCACTGAAGTGATCATTGTCCTTAGTTCGAGCATAGTCCATTGTTAAATTCTCCCCATTTTTCAACAGATATGCTTTTGCCTTAGGAACATTGAGTACGCTAAAAGAGTCACTTGGTGTAACACTGATTGTAAGTCCAAGAGAATTTGCAATCATGAGCGGTGCTAGGTCTCTTAGGACAGGAGCTGAAGACCCAGTGGCAGCTTCTGTGAATGCCTGATGAGAAATATCAAAAGTCAATATGAAAAGTAAAAGAAAAAAGGACACTACCTGATACCAGGTAAGAGTCTTATTCTATAAAATGCAAGGATAAATCAGACTAGTAAACCAACTCTTAACAAGTTTCAAAATTCTTTTCTTACCTTGGCTAAATTATTTAACATTATAATACCACATTTGGATAACGTAATGTTTAGTTGGTCTTTTGAATGGAAACCGATGACAGTTTTATATTCTGGCACTTTGTAATTTTCTTCTTCAGTGTCTGACTCAAAAATGGCCTTTTTTGGTTTCTTTTTTAATCTAAAATGACATATAAATTATAGACCTATAAGAAAAATTTCTTCTTAGGAAAACAACATAAGGTAGTTTGCAAAGAGAAAAAATCAAACCATAGATAAACCTCCACTTCAGTACAGTGTAGGGAACTAACAGTTTTCCAGCATACACAAGTGTTACTTCATAGGCTCTGAAGGCTGTGTGGAGGCTGCCGTCTTATGAACATTAATGTGTAAAGGAAAATTTCCTCTCTATGAAGGTCAACCTCACCATACCAAAACCTAATCTCTTTAAGAAATAGAAGCAATTTACATCATGCTCCTATCTGTCGCAGGAGCCCTCATAAGTCGATAGGAGCTGCATAAGAGATGAGATTTTTGTGGAATAAAACCAAGATGTGATTTAATGAAGTTATCCAGACGCAGCCGGAAGTAGTCCAAAGGCTACTTCAAATACAAATAAACTTGTGAAATGCAAATGATGCTTTTTTGGAGCTGCAGTTATTAGGGCATCAAGCAGACATGGGCGGGCCCCTCAGAAAAAGAAAAGCTACAAAATAAATGAAAGGCTCAGATAAAAATATGAAAACTATCAAAAATCAAAAACTCTTCCCCATTGACAATGCCCTAGCAATGGACTCTTCTCTAAAAGGGCAGTTTGGGCAAAGCCAAACCAGAGAAGCATCTTTACAAAGCCGGTAACATGCATGATCCGAATCAGTATTCACTACATCTCAACCTGAGATGTGTATTCTCAGCTCTCTCCTCTCTGCAGATGCCTAGGTTCTCTTCTGGTCATGTAACTCTCAATTCACCCTCTTCTTTCATATTCTCAAAACAATTACACTAGTCATCTCCTGAAATTCTTTTATAAGGGAAGACAGAAGATCCTAGGAAAATTAAGCAGAGATTAAGAGCAATTCCTCACTCCAGTCCAGGTCCATGGCTCCTGGACAATGCCAGTGAGACTAATTAATATGGGAGGGAAAAGAACCCTAAAGTTACTAAGTGTATGTCACATCTGAATGAAAATTAAAAAAAAAACATTTTTAGGAGCCGGAGTGATAGTCCAATGGGTAGAGCATTTGCTTTGCGGCCGGCCCATGCCGGCCCGGGTTCGATCCCCGCCACCCCATATGATCCCCCGAGCACCGCCAGGAGTAATTTCTGAGTGCAGAGCCAGGAGTAACCCCTGAGTATTGCTGGGTGTGACCCAAAAAAAGCAAAAAAAAAAAAAATTTTTATATAAGAAAACTCAGTCTACTGTTCATGCTACAAATAAGCACGAACTAGGGGCCAGAGTGATAGCACAGCCAGTAGGGCGTTTCCCTTGCATGCAGCCGACCTGGGTTCAATCCCGGCATCCCATATGGTCCCCCAAGCACCACCAGGAGTAATTCCTGAGCAAAGAGCCAGGAGTAACCTCTGAGCATCGCTGGGTGTGACCAAAAGAGCAAATAATGAATGAATGAATGAATGAATGAATGAACAAGCAGGAACTACAGGACTTACAAACTCCAGGAAGAGAAGAATACTGCCACAAGACATTCGAACTCGGGAAAATTAGTATCATCTACCTCTTGTCAAGATTTATAGACCCTTGGGGCCAGAGCAATAGTATAGCAGGTACAGCATTTCCCTTGCACATGGCAGACCTGGGTTTGTTCCCTGGCATCCCATATGGTCCCCGGAGCACCACCAGGCATAATTCCTGAGTGCAGAGTTAGGAATAACCCCTGAACATTGCTGGACATGATCCTAAATATTATATATATATATATATATATATATATATATATATATACACACATATATACATATATACATATATATGTGTATATATATACATATTTAGGATATATACATATATATAACAGATAAATAAATAAATCTGAAGTATGTGGAAAATGATATGCAATACCCTAAAGTGAAAGCAATTTATTAGTCACCTTTGCTGTTACTTTATTTATTTGTTATTTATTTATTTATTTATTTATTTATTTATTTGTTTGTTTTTGCTTTTTTGGGTCACACCTGGCAATGCTCAGGGGTTGCTCCTGGCTCTGCACTCAGGAATTACTACTGACGGTGCTCAGGGACCATATGGGATGCCGGGATCAAACCCGGGTTGGCCGCATGCAAGGCAAACACCCTACCCGCTGGGCTATCACTCTGGCCCAACTTTAACTGACTTTGAAGCACTAAAGATTTGTCTGTATAAAGATAGTATCTGATAAGAGACATCCCAACAATTGTTTCAGAAACAATTTTATCCATCAATTTACAAGCCATAATTCTTATAATTACATAAGCACAAAATATATTTTAAGCCAAGAATATCTATTTAGATCTATACCTCGATCAATCAATCTAAATATCCTTCAGAGGACAAAAGAGAGGACAGGCAAAAACGTCAGTAATGCAGAGCCACTTAAGCATTACAGTTGAGTGAACACTCCCCAGCTAGAATTGTATTCTACCTACCTCTTCAATGTTTATTACTTTAGAAAATTAAACAATCATTACTTTAGAGAATTCACTTAGCCTGTTAGTCACAGTACCCATCTAGGTTACAACAGAGTGAATTGCATTATTTGGGACAGTTTATAGTCCACAGAATATCGGCTGTTATTTATATTAGGAGTAATTAACACTGGCCAAGGGTATAAAAATCACATTCAAAGGCCAACAGGGAAGCAGGCAGCAAGGTTAATTCTGGGAAGTTTCTTGAGTGGTGTAAATACCCTTAATTTTTGAAAAATGTTTTTTGACTTCATACATACCTTGAGTCCAAGATTCCAAGGTCTAAACTCTTCAGTTTGATCAATTTCTAAGGGTTCAAGCAAAGGCTCCCATACGCCAAACATTTCATTGTAATAATGCACCTACAGAGAATTTTTAATTTTTAGATCAAAGCAGTCTAGCATCTCGTAGAATTATTTTCCAGGCTGCTTATCACTATTGAAAAAATCTAGCAGTTTATAGAAAACTAAACACAGCTCCCTCACCATCTCTTACATGACAAACTATGCAAACTAGTTTTGACCATTTAGTCCAATAAAAACCATTCTTGAGCACCTTTTCAAGACTCAGCAAGCTGAACACCACACTCTGTGGTGGCCTGGTATATGTAACTGACATTTTATTTTCTTTTTGGGAGTCACATCGAGCAGTGCTCAGGGTTCTGTGCTCGGGATCACTGCTGGTGGGGCTTTGGAGACCATCTGCAGTGCTGGTGATCAAATCTGGGCTGGCTGAATGCAAAGTGAGTGCAGTGAACATTCTGGCCCCTAACTGACATTTTGAAATATGTATTTCTACTACCATTGACTTTTAAAGTCTCTAAAGTCAAGTAAATTTAAAATTTCAATTTTAAAATTATAAATTTCACAGGCTAATCTAGCAAGACATGCAGAATTAGTATTTGAAAATTAAAAATCTACTCAGTAGTATCAGTCTATAGATTTTAACACTATCGACATTAAAATCATAGTTTATAAAATTCATGTTAACTGATAAAGGGTAGAATATCAGATTTATTTATACTGGGCAAACTAATCTAATCTAAATATAATCTAATATATCACAGTAGTGATAATTCTTGATAAATACATTCTAAAGAAAAACATATGTTGGTTCAAAGAATGACCAGTTATATAATAAAAGACCTGACAAAAATTAGAAAGAACTCTGGGAACTGTCACTAGAGTATTAAAGACTAAATGACATGAAAGCAGAAGATATAGCTTACTAATTCTTTATATTACACTTTTAGAAAAGAGTCAAAAAATTCAGCCTAAAGATAACATTAATTTTAGAAAATAATTTTCAATTTAACCAACTATTAACATACCACTATTAAATCAAATTCAACCAAAATACAAAATTTTAAATATTATATGCACTTAATAGTATAAGTAATGTATACATAAAAATACTAAATCTAGAACAGCAATTTATAAAGTTCCATAGCTTTTTGAATCTACATATTTACAATACTTGTAAATTATATAAAATAACCCGAATACTCTCTGTGCAGCATGTTATAAAAATAGCATAATACTACACAATCTTACTTCTAACTCAAGCTGACAGTGTAGATTTATAAAGGGAACTCCAGTTTTTTGCTTCTACTAAAGCCCGTGATTTTGCCAAAAGCATCGGTACTGTTCTATGTCCAACTCCAGCCTCCAGAACTATAAAAATAGAATCAATGTTCACTCTCATTGTTTCTCCTGTGGGTACCAATTCAGCTGTTGGAATTGTTTTTTCAGCTTCACTTGCTTCTTCAAGAAACCACAGTTTTAAAGTTTTTTGTATCTTTCATTTCCCACAGATGTGCTGTAGAAACGACTTCTTTTGAAGCAACTTCTTTAGAGGTAGAAAGGGCAGAAGTTATGGTAATCACAGTATTTATGATCACTGGGGGAAACCTAAAGGAGGAAAAGTTTAGACAAATAAAAAAACTCCATATACCACTTTCAAGTACTTCCAAAATATTAGATATATTTTCTGAAAAATGAGGAATATATAACAAACATTTTGTCATGAAATCAAACATATAAAAAAGTAAAAGACACATTTTCCAATAAAACAATTTCAGATTAACATAACTAATTTTAAAATATCTGTATATCGTATGTATATTAAACAATCAAGTATTTTACTATAAATGCTGAATATTAAATAACAGGAGCAATCAAACACAAATTGAATACAAATAATATCTGAATACATTATTCATGTATACAACTGAATATTTACACAAATATAAAATCAAATTTATTCTAATATTCTATTTGAAATGTACACTCCATAATAGTATGTTGTAAAATATTATGGCTTAAATATTTTCAAAAGTATTATGACTGGCTTTTTTGTTATTTAACAAATACTTTAACAGCTTATTTGATTTTTTTTATCACTGTATCACTGTCACTGTCTTCCCGTTCATCATCGATTTGCTCGGCGGACACCAGTACCATCTCCAAATGTCCTGTCTCATGCTAGTAGAGCCCAAGGGCACCTGCTTGCTCCAGGAACATAAAGAGCCTCAAACCATTCCATCAGGTCAGGGAATGAGGTCTATAGTTGTTACTGGTATTTGGCATATCAAATACAACACGGGTAGCTTGCCAGGCTCTGCCGTGCAGGTGGCATACTCTTGTAGTCATCTCTAAATCCAGCATTTATTGATGAACCGCGTGGCCGTTTGCAGCCCGCGCAAGCCGGGCTGTGATAGGCTGGTCTGCTGGGTGGAGTTCTGATGAGGGGAAGTCCGGATGTGGAAAATGGGGGGCCCCTCATGGAGTGGGGGGTCGTCTGGCTTGTTGCGAGGCTCTGGTGGGGTGGCGGGCCAGGGCTAGAACCTGCCATACCTCCCACAGCGCCTCGTGAGTGGCTGGACACAGGGAGAGCCAGTAGCAGCGCTGCCCCGTGTCTGTGAGTCTCTCATTTTGGGGGCTATACCTAACAGTACTAGGGGACCACATCCAGTGCAGGGATGTGGTCACAGCAGTAAACTAGGCAAAACTGCTTTAACTTCTATACGCTTTCTCTCTGGCCCCAGCTGTTGATTCTGTTTTGGTTCCACGCTTACATTCAGGGAATGCTTACAATCCATGAAGTAGTGATTTCTTTTTACTGAGCACCGAATGTTTTTATTTCTTGGTCATAAAGGCTGGTGCTCAAGGGTTATTCCTGGTGGTGTATGATTTTTTTTGTTTTTGTTTTTTTGTTTTTTTTTTGGGGTCACACCCGGAGACGCTCGGGGTTACTCCTGGCTCTGCACTCAGGAATTACTCCTGGCATGCTTGGGGGACAATATGGGATGCCGGGGATAAAACCTGGGTCGGCATTGGCTGGCCGCGTGCAAGGCAAATGCCCTACCCACTGGGCTATCGCTCCGGTCCCAAGGTGGTGTATGATTTTTCAGTATGATTTTTTAAAAAACACACTAAAAATCTGAAAGACTAGATACCTTTAACATACCTTTAATGTCAGGGATTTTACTGATCGTCAATTACTTTTGGATTTGCACCTATCTGAGTAGCCTGATAAAATAAGTCACAGGGCTGCAAAACCTGTAAGAAGTAAAAACAATGCCAAAAATTAATTTTCTTTACATTCTAAAGACCTCCCCATTAAGAATTGTTAAATCAAAATAACATAAGAAAGACATTTCTTAATAGCTCATCATTAATTCAAATTCAATAAAGTAGCAATAACTGAGCAAGTCTTCATAAATGTGCTTAAATATATTAAAAATCCAATATATTGTCCTTTTATTAAACATAATTTTTTCATGTTATCATTCATTACAAAATTTAATTGAAACCATCTACATAGGAAAAGTTCTAAAATATGAGGAACTTTATAAATAGATCAGACCAGTTGACTAACTTTAAATTATAAATTAACTAAATTTCACCAATTATGGCAGCAATATTTTGCTGATCATTAATGTGAAAAGAGGGGTTGACAGGGTGATACCATTTCACCAAAACTCTTCAGCGCCACCCTCGAGAACATCATGCGACAATTAGAATGGGAAGGAATGGGAGTGAAGATAGATGGTCGGCAACTACACCACCTCCGCTTCGCTGATGACATCGTTCTAATAACACCAAACATTAGCCAAGCGGCACAAATGCTGGCTGACTTTGACCGAGAATGTGGAAAGATAGGTCTACAGCTGAATCTAAAGAAAACTATGTTCATGAAGAATGAACTAGTTCCAGAGGCTCCATTCACTCTCAATGGAACAAACATCTCTGAATGCAGCAGTTATGTGTACCTAGGTCGAGAAATCAACATGATGAACGACCTAAAACCTGAGCTGCGCAGGAGGAAGAGAGCGGCATGGAATGCCTTCAAAGGCATCGAAGAAATAGCTAAAAGGACAAAGAACCTCCGGCTCCGGGCACATCTCTTTGACTCCACCGTTCTCCCTGCATTAACATACGCCTCAGAGACCTGGGCCCTACGAAAGCAGGATGAGAATGCTATTCGGGTCTCCCAGAGAGGAATCGAAAGAGCTATGCTTGGAATATCGCACCTCACTCAAGTGAGAGAAGGAATCCGGAGTTCTGACCTCCGTCGCTATTCCAGAATCAGGGATGCTGTCTCGTTTGCCAAGGCATCGAAAATCAGATGGGCTGGACATATAATGCGATTTGGAGACAACCGCTGGACTAGAGCCATTACCGACTGGATCCCACGGGATGTCAAAAGATCACATGGCCGCCCACCTACAAGATGGTCAGACTTCCCTGTAAAGACCTTGAAGGAACGGTTTGAGGCTCTTCATATTCCCGAATCAACCAGATGCCATTGGGCTACATTGGCACGTGATAGGGTCCAATGGAAATGTTCCTGGCGCCCACTCGAGCAAATCGATGAATAAGGGGATTCAAGTGATCAAGTGAAGTGATCAAGTGATTTTGCTCTCTACTTCCCAGTGAACAATATTCTTCCAGCAGATATACAAAATACACTTAGTTATAGCAAGGTTCCCAACAGCCTTATCACATTATTACAGGAAGTCCAAAATCTCATCACCTGAATTTAAATCCCATCATGAATATATATACAATTGAAAAGTCAAAAGTGTCCTGCCTTTCAACTTTTAAAATCTAAATGAGGCCCAGAGGTAGTGCAGATTCACGGCGCACATAATCAAATTGCTTTGCTTTGTTGTGCCCCTCTCTTCAGGAGGAAGAAGGATATTAATGAACTACATGGTTTCTATCTTTTGGTCTTTTGATATGGTGAATTACATGAATTGATTTGAGTACACTGACCCATCCTGAAGGATCTTTATTGCTGGATTTGTTTCAGGGTTGTTCAGGGGTCACGTCCTGCGATGCTCAGAGGTTACTCCTGGCTTTGTGCTTAGGGACCCCACTTCTGGTGATGATCAGGGACCATATGGGGTGCTATGCCTCTGGCCCCAATATTGCTGGATTTGGTTCACTAAGGTTTTGTTGAGGATTGCTGTGTAAATGTTCACTTCATAATTCCTTTATTAGTATATGGTTTGGAATTAGGGTAAGTGGCTTCAGAAATGCTTTTAACTCAATCAGTGTCAGATGGACAAACCATGAGTCCAGCTCAGTTCCAAAAGCCTTTACTAATTATCAATAATGAAACAAGCTCAACTACAACAATCCAAGATAATTTGGATTCCCCAGACCTGGAGCTCTTGGTCAGATCTCTAATCATGCCCTCAGGCTCAGGTCTCCCACCAAAATGGATGAATTTTCTCCAAGTTCACTGTCACTGTCACTGTCTTCCCGTTCATCATAGATTAGCTCGAGCCGGCCCCAGTGACATCTCCATATGTCCTGTCTCATGCTAGTAGAGCCCAAGGCATCTGCTTGCTCCAGGAACATAAAGAGCCTCAATCCATTCGGAATGAGGTCTATAATTGTTACTGGTATTTGGCATATCAAATACAACACGGGTAGCTTGCCAGGCTCTGCCGTGCAGGTAGCATACTCTTGTAGGTCCCTTTATATACCCAAAAGCCAGAATCCTTTCTTCAGGATGGGTTGCATTAATAAAGATCAATGAGTCAGCTTTTAGGTGTAGAAGTTAGGTGGTGACACACCTCTGATTTAGGTCTAAACAAATGATAATACCAGGGCCTAGTCCCTTCCTCCAGATTATGTCAAAACAATGGGGGGGCTGGTATAAAGAAATACATCTTAATGGATATATATTCATGGGGAGAATCACATATAATTACAAGAACTTCATGGAATCTAGGCAGGTGCCCACAAGGTCCTTCTTTTTTTTTTTTATTATTTCCCCCAAATATTATTACACCATTTCAGACATACAATTGAAAGATGCTCATGTAGAGTTTTAGATCTACAGTGTTCCAACACCCATCCCTCCACCCAAACCCATCTACCATCACCAATGTCCCCACCTCCCTCCCCCTCCCGCACCTCAACTACTTGGCAGATTCTGTATGTCATTTCTTTCGTCTTTATATCTCCTTCCCGATAAACTTTCCTGCTCTTCGTGGAATACAGTGCATTAAAAGACATTACTGTTTCACTATTTTTAGTGGACCGCGCGGCTGGGCTTGAACTGGTTTTGCTTTGTTGATCTGGTCGTCAGGCAGTTTCTCAGCGTCCGGACAGTGAAGATGGTGGCTAGTGTGATGGGCGAGTTTCATCTGGCTGCTTCCGGGACCCCCAGAGGGCGATGGGCCAACACCCAAAACCCATCTGCCCTCCTCGGGATCCCATCGTCAGCTGGGCTCCAGTCTCCCCAGCCGCTTGTGAAGCTCTGCATGCTGGTTCCCGGGCAGCTCCTGGGCGGGTCCACCAGGCTCGACAAAATGGAGGGGGGTGGCTAAACCCTGACTCCATCTGGCGAATTCCCAGTGATTCCCGCTTCTGGGAGCTGCCTACCTGGGCTTGAACTGGTTTTGCTTTGTTGATCTGGTCGTCAGGCAGTTTCTCAGCGTCCGGACAGTGAAGATGGTGGCTAGTGTGATGGGCGAGGTTTCATCTGGCTGCTTCCGGGACCCCCCAGAGGCGATGGGCCAACACCCAAAAACCCATCTGCCCTCCTCGGGATCCCATCATCAGCTGGGCTCGGCGCGAGCCTGGCTCCAGTCTCCCCAGCTGCTTGTGAAGCTCTCCCACAAGGTCCTTCTTATTTCTATTCTGCACCAGGGTAATTCTGAGTTGAGTGCCCCATCTTCTGTTTACTGAAACAGTCAAGCCTGCTTGCCTGAGGGCAAACTAGCAAGATTCCCTCCTTTATCTTGGCAGTTGATAAGCGGTAGTCTCAATATAGTCAGGATGGTGGTCTCCTGATAAACTCTAATTGTCCAGCACTGTGACCAGTGGGTGTTAGAAGGAATTGTGCCCAATCTAGACACTGAAATCATAACAGAGACTATAATAAAATGCCAAAAGTTATTAATTCTGAGTCAAAATGACTCCTCTAACTGCCACACCCTCCATCAATGTTTACACAAAGAGAGATCTCATTAGCATAAACCCTGGCTTAAAGACATGTAAATATCTTAAACTGTAAGTAGCTTAAACAACAAAAGATCCAAAGCTAGCTAGGCCCTGTCATCCAAAGGGGGTGACTACAAACTTCAGCAAGACAGGTTTGGACGAGTCAGTGTGGCCTTACGTTAGCTCCTGCTTTCTGCTCTTTGCAAAGCACTATAAAAAGAAAGGAAAACATCAAAGGAGACTTAAATGTCACAAAGAAGCTTCAGAAAAGATTAAGACAGTGGTTCCTCATCTGATTCTGGAAATTCCTAATAAAATCTGACATTGGATCTCTTGGTGTTAGTATCATCTTCCTAGAAGCCTCTATACCTGAGAGCCCAGTGCAGGAAGAAGCAAAGGCTCAAGTTGAAGCACAAGACATAAGATGAGGCAAATGTCCAAGTCCAAGTAAACCAGCAGCCTGTGTACCCACAGGCGCCACAGAAATTAGGACCACATGAAGGATCTAGAGCATAGCACCATCCGATCACGACCCCAGCTCTGAGAACCTTCTTGCTCAAGTCAAACCACAAACCAGGCCCTTTTCAGTTCTTTGTGTGTGTGGGTTTTTTTTTTCTTTTTGGGTCACACCTGATGATGCTCAGGGGTTACTCCAAGCTCTTTGCTCAGGAATTACTCCTGGCAGTGTTAGGTCCTGCTACGGCCACAACTATGTAAGCCCTGGATAGTACAGTTTGACCACCGGTTGAGGACAAGCTGTCCTCAAGGTTGGTTAAGCACATGACTGGAACAGGACATTCCACTTCTCTTGTCTTTCTTTAAGTTTGCATGACCTTTTTAGGATGCAATGTTTGAAATACGTTTTTCTTTATGTTTATTGGTTATATCGATTTGCACGGGCTGTGATGCATGTAACGGCCTTGGAAGGCCTATATAATCCCCACTTGCATTCTCCCCGGGGGTCGAACATTCTCACTAGGACCTGCATGTCTCAGTGAAGCAATCGGCCCCAGCTAGTTGGAATAAACCCTGTCTGTTATTGCATTACAAGTGTGGTCCTTTGCCATCCAAGCAGGAAAGCGGACAAACAGAGCGAGGGCTCCAAAGCAGTGCTCAGGGGACCATATGGGATGTTGGGAATTGAACCTGGTCAGCCGCGTGCAAGGCAAACGCCCCTACCCGCTATGCTATTGCTCCGGCCCATCCCTTTTCGTTCTTTGCCCTGGAACAGAACTGGACATTCTGCAGCAATTCTCTTCTCTATTATGGCTGAGTGAAACCTGAATATACACAATAAATCACCCTTTCTGTCTAAGCTGCAGGAAAGAATACTTGCTACTGGAGTCTGCTTCTGGCAGTACAATAATAATTATAAATTAGACTAGAGATATTGAAATATAAATTAGACTAGAGATATTGCCTAGTCTCTCCCCCAAACTTCTATTAAAGTAGCCTTTAAGTTATGGTGGAGAGAAGAGAGCAGAATACAGAGAAAAGTGCATAAAACAGGGTTTCTGAGCAAATCATTTTGGCTATGATTATTTTACATGAAATAATGCTTGAGGAGTTACATGCTGGAGGAGTTCAGAACTACCACCATTCACCCCCACACCATGAGTTTCTTAAATACAGAAATCTGATATTTTTCAAATACTAAAATCACCTGCAAGACCTTCAGTTGACAGTAAACAGTTAAACAGCACCCAAAAAAGAGAGTTACTTGAGATGTATCTAACAATTGTTATGGATTAGTGACTAATGGGTTTTTCTTTTTCTGAAGAAATTTAAAGCTGCAATTATTCTGACCGCAACTATAATTATGTAGAGGTTTTATTTAAGACAGGGTGTTTACCCATTGGTTGCTTATTTGCCTATTATTAGACCCTCAGAGCCAGAAGTCACATACAGACTTAACAAAGTAAACTATTAAAGATCCTTAATTTTGTGCTAAAACTGTATTCCTAAAAAGGAGATAAATAGGATCTCTGGAGTTAAAAACAGTATTTATGGTTTTCTGTATTGGCAATGGAAGAAATCCTTAAGATATATATATATATATCTGAATGTTAAAAACATACTTTTTTTTTTTTGCTTTTTTTAGGGTCACACCCGGCAATGCTCAGGGGTTTCTCCTGGCTCTGCACTCAGGAATTACTCCGGTGGTGCTCGGGGGACCATATGGGATGCTGGGGATCAAACCTGGGCTGACATGGGCTGGCCACGTGCAAGGCAAACGCCCTACCGCTGGGCTATCACTCTGGCCCAACATCACTATCACTATCACTATCTTCCCGTTTATCATCTATTTGCTAGAGCAGGCACCAGTAGTATCTCCATATGTCCTGTCTCAGGCGGTAGAACCCAAAGGCACCCGCTTGCTCCAGGAACATAAAGAGCCTCAAATCATTATATTAGGTCATTGGAATGACCTAATATAAATGTTACTGGTATTTGGCATATCAAATACGACACGAGCAGCTTGCCAGGCTTGCCATGGGGGTGGCATACTCTTGTAGTCACCTCTAAATAAAGCATTTATTGATGAACCGAGTGGCCGCTAGCGGCCATGCGAGCCGGGTCTGTGATAGTCTGGTCTGCTGGGTGGAATTGTGATGAGAGGGAAGTCGGATGTGGAAAATGGCGGCCCCATGGAGTAAAGGGGGGGTCGTCTGGCTTGTTGTGAGGCTCTGCTGGGGTGGCAGGCCAGGGCTAGAACCCGCCATGCCTCCCGGGCGCCTCATGAGCGGCTGGGCACAGGGAGAGCAAGTAGCAGCTCTGCCCCACTAGGCACCCGGAGGAATGGTGGGCTCTAGCCCTGACCCACCACCCCAGGAGAACCTCACAACCAGACAGATGACCCCCCACTCCATGAGGGTCACCATTTTCCACATCCAAACTTTCCTCTTGGCAGAACTCTACCCAGCAGAAGAGCCTATTACAGCTTGGTTCATCAGACCCACCCTGCAGCAGTCTTTTTCAAGTCTGGCCCAGAGCCTCACAACATGCCAGGCGACCCCCCCATACTCCATGGGGGCCACCATTTTCCACATCCGGACTTCCCTCTCATCACAACTCCACCCAGCAGACCAGACTATCACAGCCCGGATCATCGACACCCACCCTGCAGCATTATTTTTTCAATCCGGCCCAGGTATGCTGAACCAGAGACTCTCAGACATGGGGCAGAGCTGTTACTTGCTCTCCCTGTGCCCAGCCAGCCCAACATACAAAATTTTTAAGTGGTCTTTTCAGAAAGCCACTTCCACAGCTCCTGAATCCTTTCTTCCTCCACACATGCCGGTGCAAGGCCTTTCTCCCACCAGATGGGTGACAGCAGCCTCTACGCTGGACCCCTCTGCTACATTTTCAGCTGGCCACCTCCACTTCTCATAAGCCTCACAGCCAACAACTCATCACACCTCACACAGTTCCCACTTATACTTCCTGTGTCAATGGTGGGGGACAATGTAGAGGAGAAAGGCAACACTTGACCTGATCCCCAAGAGACTCCCGGGAGGCTGACTGAAAGGATTCACCCTCAGAACATTAGAAATACAGCCGACGCAATGGAGAAAATGTACAGAAACCCACCAAGCTCAATAAGCAAAAGTGAACCGGAAGGCTCTACTAGTACCAACCAGTTCTATAAGCTCTCAGAGAATGACTTTAATGACAACATGCTGAGGATGTCAAGAAACAATGGTTGGGGTCTGACAGCACAGCGGGTAGGGCGTTTGCCTGGGATGCAGCCGACCAGGGTTCAATCCCTGGCATCCCATATGGTTCCCTGAGCACCACCAGGGAGTTATTCCTGAGTACAGAGCCAGGAGTAACCCCTCTTCATTGCTGGATGTGACCCAAAAATTAAACAAACAAAAACAGAAACAACAGAAAAAAGAGAAACAATGGAACACTCAGTCAGCAAGGCATAAGAAAGTATGAGAGCAGAAATGAGAAAAGTTCATGCAGAAGTTCCTCTGCAACCACGGAAGAGATCCAGACCCATCCACTCCAGACCCACAGCTGCGCTGCTCAGCAGGCCCCACAGGGAAGCAATCCATGGAGCTGACCTCCCGGTAAGGGGCTCAGTCAGCCCCTGGTTGGAGTCCAACATTGCTCCAAGGGTTCGCTCACACGCGCGGGGAGGGACCACACTGGCGACTCGGAGGGGGAGGTTTGGGGCTCCGCCCTTTCCTCCCACCTCTATGCCAGCTTCCCCAGATAAGAGACCCACCCACACCAGACCCACAGTTCCTTTGGCGTAGCCGCAAAGCAGCCGTGTGATATTCTTAGATAATACTGATTTTAGTATAAGGTCCCTCCCAGGATCTTTCACATTTATACACTGTATACAGTTCAAGACAGGTTCTAACTGATACCCATCATCCCAGTAAGCCTAGCAAGAAGCCAGAACAACCCACATCATGCAGTCAGTCATTCTTAATATCCAGACTCCATTACTGATTTTAGTATAAGGTCCCTCCCAGGATCTTTCACATTTATACACTGTATACAGTTCAAGACAGGTTCTAACTGATACCCATCATCCCAGTAAGCCTAGCAAGAAGCCAGAACAACCCACACATCATGCAGTCAGTCATTCTTAATATCCAGACTCCATAGTTCCTCAGAGCTCCATCCCAGAGAAAACCTCATCTTTCCCCTATAAGTTTCATCAGTAAATGCTCAAGATAAGAGTCTTCTACTGATAGTATACCACCTACACGGCAAAGCCTGGCAAGCTACCCATGTTTTATTTGTTATGCCAAAAACTAGTAACATTATGGACCTATATTCCATGACCTAAAAATGGTTTGAGGCTCTTCCTGTCCCTGGAGGAAGCAGATGCCCTTGAGCTACACTTGCTTGGTACAGATGTTATCGGTGCCCGCTCGAGGCAAATCGATGAACAACGGGAAGACAGTGATATCATGATACATGCAGAATAGATAGAAATTTAAAGTATGGTTAGTGATAGAACACACCAGCAAGTCTGAGGAGCAGAATAAAGAAAAAATGAAGTGCTCCAAGGTGAGACGCTAAAAACCTCTATAAAACAACATCAGATGGAAAAGATCGTGAAAGGAAGCGAACAGCAGAGACCTATGGGATAAAATCAAGAGGAATAATCCATCAGTGTATCTGAGGAACAGTAAGACAAAATCAATGAAGAAGCTCTACAAAAGCATAACTAAGAAGTTCCCAGAGCTGAGGAATACAGATCCAAGAGACCCAAAAGTCCCAGCCAAAAACACACGCACACACACACACGCACACACACAAACATCCAAAACACACTATAATCAAACTATTATATTCTGATAAAAGCGTAAGATAGAATATTGAAAGCAACAAGATCAAAACAGGAACTTATATACAAAGGAAAGTACCTAACATCCACAACAGATTTATCCAGAGACTCTAGGAGCAAAAAAACTCAATGATACGAACTCTTACTAAACAAGAATTCTGTCCGTAGCTAGCTTGATTACCACTCAGATTTGAAGAAATGATGCATAGTGTCATGGTCTAGGGAACTAACTTTTCCATATTTTTGTTGTTGTTTTATTCTTGGGCCACACCTGGGAATCAAACCTGGATCAGGTTGTGCAAGGCAAATAAATGCATTATCTGATGTTCTATCACTTCAGCCTCCAGGGATTCCTGACTTTAAAACCAGTTTTGAAGAAAACATTAAAGGAACTTCTATTAAAAACATAAAACAAACACTCCATCACTTTGAGTATTGCCATTAAGACATTCACTAATGGTGCTATGAACTTAAAGCTTAAATCCCTTAAAGTTTATCTCCTTGACCTCATTAAATTTTATATTTTAGGATTTTCTAAATTCTATTTCTAAAATAAAATTTTATTTTTAAAATTTTAGAATTTATCAACTTACTGTTAATTTTTAATTAGCATAGAATAATTCACACTACTGAATTAAATTTACATACAAAGTAAATTTACAAAATAAGTCAATCCAGACTATAAAGACTCTAGGTACCTGAATGAATGCCCTCATGTAGCATAACCTGAAAGCTACATAGTTTATAATTAAGCAAACGATGAACTCACTGTAGTGATTCTGCCTTTCCTTTTGACTGGGAGAAAGGAACATGCTCGCATTTGGAGATCTTTAATGGCAGCAGTCATAGTACTGTTTTCAAGGTCACCTTTACAGCAAATTTCACACTGTGTTGTTATGACTAATGCAGGGGCATCGCTTCTGGTCATATCGGCAACAAACACAATTTCAGGATTTTTAATAATAATATTAATTTCCCATTTATCTGATGATGCAGGTGCTAAAATAGAAAAAAAAATATATTCAACATCTTACGAATAGATTATTATTCATTAGAAATGATTGATTCCACTTAAAGTAAGTGAAATGAAAGAATTTTAGAGCCCAAAGGAATCTCTGGAACTAAGAAAGACCTGAAGCAACTACTATCATAAAGACACTTTAAAAACGGTAAAACTACCTCTGCTCTTAAATCGAAGAGCTAGAAATCCATCTAGTTAGCTCATTAATTCACATAACTCTACCGTTGAGATGGCTGGTCAACGAAAACATTTTAACAATATAGATGAAATGCTCTGATCAACAACTAACCTTCTTCTGTAGCAGTCCATGTCTGAACACTGGTTTCTATAGTTTTGCCTGTGGTGTAGGCCTCCAAAAACACATTTGCAACTATCAGCAGAAATTCCACACTTGCGCATATGTATATTTCTTGAACAACTATATCAGTTAGGCAAATATCTTTAATTTTCTTATACTTTATATCCAACATGTCTTTTTTGTCAAACCCAACCGTTAGTCCTATCATTCTGAAAAACAATACAAATTCTCATGAGTATATGAAAAGTAGCGTATATTTGAATAAACCTTAAAGGCTTGTTTTTCCTTCTAGTCACAGCAAAGCAGTATTCTGAAGTTATTTCTCCTGGCATGATAACAATAACAGTCCAAATCACCAAACAGAAACTTCTGGAGCACAACCGTTTTTATGACTGAGCAAGTGAAATCCGTAAGAAATTAACAGAATTTTTTAATCTCAGCATTTTCCCACCATTTTTCATGTACTTTCTATAAATTCATGACTAGCTTAGGTAATACAGATTTCTTAAATGGCAATTTAGGGGATGGAAGGGACTGCAATGATGTTCGGGAGACCATAAGCAGTGCTGGGGACTGAAGCAGGCTAGCCACGGGCAAGGCTAACTCGGGATCCTGTATTAGCCTTCAGGCTAAAAAGTCAACTTAGTTCTGCATCTTATTTACATTTATTAAGCCAATCAACTAAGCATAAGGAAAGTGTGTAACAGTACCAGGTCATTTTAAGATATACCCAGAAATAAACATACAAATTTGAAAATAAATTCTGTAAACTCTAGCAGTAAATTCTTAAATGAAAACTAAAAACGCCATTACCTAGAAGTTGCATTCTTGACATGAGGCCTTTTATCATCTAAAATACAGTTTTTTAATGAGAAGGAAGACAACATCGAGTCATCCGTATGCACTTTGACAGTACTTATTATATTCTCCAGTTTAAATTCAGCAAGTTCCAAAGAAGGATCACGGGTTTCCCTAAAAGAAGTCTATGGCACAGGAAATCAATATAAATTTCACACAAAAATATAAGTGTAAATTACATTTTATGACATGAACTATCCCCAGGGGTCTTGCTAATAAAAAGCACCCTCCATAATTACTATTAAATGTTTAGTTCTCACATCACTATTATTACACAACATATTTATTACTAAGTCTAAGTTCATTGTAGAGAAAATATCTATGCCATCAGAGAAAGAGATCTCAAAATATACAAGAAATATTAATTTTTATTACTGTACTATATTCATCCCAATCATTTCCATCCAGTGAGAAAAAAACTTTTTCTGCTCTTCCTTAACTTACCTGGTCAGGATGTGGACCATACAGTACCATGGTGAGATAGTCAGTTTTGAAGGTCAGATTTATTGTTGTCTTTATCTGTGAGGAACGGGGGTATGTTTCTACCACAGCTGCTGTTACTACAGTGGTTCCTTGAAAAAGTTACAATTTATTAGATGAAAGATCCTTGATACTTTAACAGAAATGTTGTAAAATGTGTTTCTTTTGTGTTTTTTGTGTTTTGAGTGAAAAAAATATATAATATACAGATATATGTATTTTATATACAATGTACAGACCAAATATATATTAGAGACTTATTTGGTAAATCTATAGTCACTAACACACAATAAGACCAACTTCTTATTCCCCAGTATGGGTATTCAAGGTGTTTTATCATTCCATTTAAATACCATTGTATTATTATTTTATTATTTTGATTTTGACTTTTGGGCCACAGGCTTGCTCAGTTCAGGCTTGCTCCTGGCTCTGCACTCAGGAATCACTACGGGCAGGCTCAAGGGACCAGATGGGGTGCCAGGGATTTGAAACAGTATGAATGCAAGGCAAGAACCTTCCCTCTATACTGGCCCCTAACCTTTATTACTGAGCTGTTTTGTTTTCTTTTTTGGGCCACACCTGGCAATGCTCAGGGATACTCCTGGCTCTGCACTCAGGATTTACATCTGGTGGTGCTCAGGGGACCATATGGGATGCTGGGGAATCGAACCCGGGTTGGCTGCATGCAAGGCAAACGCCATACCCGCTGTTCTATTGCTCCGGCTCCTATTACTGAGCTTTCTAAGTCTTTAAGGAGTGTTGTCTTTATTTGGATGGGAACTGCATTGTATCTGTATAGTTAGAATGGTCATTTGACATTATTTGTTCTTTCAATCCATGAACATCGAGTATTCTTCTACTTGTAAACTCCGGCTATTTTAAGTAACACAGTTCTCATGACACTAATCACACACTGCTTTGCTGATTCCTTAGATATTTGATGTTTTTGAAAACAATATTTTGAATTGAAGAGACTCAATGAACTCTTTCTCTTCTATTCATTATTTGCATATAGAAATGCAACAGACTTTTGTGTATTAGCTTTGTGGCCTGCTACTTACTTTACTGATTTTTTGTTTCTACAAGCTTTCTTGTGAACTCTTTAGGGTCTTCTATTATATTACCATGAACTCTCTAAATAATACTAATTTGACTTCTTTCTTTCTCAATTTAGATCCCTCTGATTTATCTTCCTGTTTGATGTTGCTAAATTTATCAATATTACTTTGAATGATTTACAGACATGGGCCAGAGACTCACAGACATGGGGCAGAGTTGCTACTTGCTCTCCCTGTGCCCAGCTGCTCATGAGGCGCCCGGGAGGTATGGTAGGTTCTAGCCCTGGCCTGCCACCCCAGCAGAGCCTCACAACAAGCCAGATGACCCCCTTTACTCCATGGGGGCCGCCATTTTCCACATCCGGACTTCCCTCTCGTCAGAACTCCACCCAGCAGACCAGACTATCAGAGCCCGGATCATTGGCACCCACCCTTCAGCAGTATTTTTTTCAATCCAGCCCAGGTATGCTGAACCAGAGACTCACAGACATGGGGAGAGCAGCTACTTGCTCTCCCTGTGCCCAGCCACTCATGAGGTGCCCAGGAGGCATGGCAGGTTCTAGCCCTGGCCTGCCACCCCAGGAGAGCCTAACAACATGCCAGACGACCCCCCTACTCCATGGGGGCCACTATTTTCACATCCGGACTTCCCTCTCGTCAGAACTCCACCCAGCAGACCAGACTATCACAGCCCGGCTCGCACGGCCGTGCAGTTCATCAATAAATGCTTTATTTAGAGGTGACTACAAAAGTATGCCACCCGGACGGCAAGCCTGGCAAGCTGCTCGTGTCGTATTTGATATGCCAAATACCAGTAACATTTATATTAGGTCATTCCTATGACCTCATATAATGCTTTGAGGCTCTTTATATTCCTGGAGCAAGAGGATGCCTTTGGGTTCTACTAGCATGAGACAGGACATATGGAGATATTACTGGTGCCTGCTCTAGCAAATAGATGATGAACGGGAAGATAGTGATAGTGACTTTGAATGACAATGTACATCCTTGCTTAATACCTGATCTAAGTGTAAATACTTTTGTTTTTTTTTTTTTTGGGTGGGTCACACCCGGCAATGCTCAGGGGTTTCTCCTGGCTCTGCACTCAGGAATAACTCCTGGCGGTGCTCGGGAACCATATGGGATGCCAGGGATCGAACCCGGGCAAGCATGGGCCGGCTGCGTGCAAGGCAAACACCCTACCCGTTGGGCTATCGCTCTAGCCCTCTACTTTTTGGTTTTTTTTTTTTTTTTTTGCTTTTTGGGTCACACCCGGCAATGCTCAGGGGTTTCTCCTGGCTCTGCACTCAGGAATTACTCCTGGCGGTGCTCGGGGGACCATATGGGATGCGGAGGATCGAACCCGGGCGGCAGAGGCCGGCCGCGTGCAAAGGCAAACGCCCAACCCGCTGGGCTATCGCTCCAGCCCCTACTTTTGGTTTTTTACCATTGAGAATGATACTGGCAGTGGGGTTTATTATAGATGACCATCATCATCTTGAGGAAAGTTTCTATTCTATCCATTTATCTTCCAAATAGTTATTGGAATCTATCATTTACTCATGATCATCCTTCTCCTTACACCTCTAAATTTGATACTTCCTAATCAATATAAAACATTTTATTTGAGATATATAGATAGAAAATATAAATGAGAAAATGAGAAAAAAAATGAAAACAAGAACTTACTAGGTTGTTGGGAATAACAAGAATTTTGCTACAAGAAACTAGGAATTTCAATTCAAAGATTATAAACCCAGAGAATAACAAATGAGAAACATTAAGTCTTATTTTGCTCATAACAAGAGGAATGAAGGAAGAAATGAAGGGGAAGGGAGGAGGAGGGGGTTGGGAAAATGTGCACGTAAGGGAGGGAGAAACGACTTAAGGTTAAGAACGTACCTGCTGAAGGGTATGAAGCATTGGTCGTTTCACTCATCGTGCTATTCTGATTTACTACTTTTACAGCTGTGGAATCAGCCGACGATTCAAACAATATATTGCCATATAAAGTTTTAAAAATTGTTGTTAAATCTTCTTGACTAAGAATGAGCTGTTTAAAAACAAATACTTGCTTATTTTAACAATATTAATTCAAGTACATAAATACTTTTCATCAAAACAATTGTTTCTTCAAAACAATTATTTTTCGTCAATATATGCATATAAATATCTTTGTGATCTTTAGTGTTCTGTAAAATATAAACTTGGATAATATATAAAATGTCTGATTGGGGCTGAACTGTGGCTCAATAGCAAAGCACATAACATTGCCTACAGGACTCCCAGGGTCTCTCCTGAGGCTGACCAAGAAAAGAATCGTTCATGAAAAAGCAGAACAGAGATGCCAACACTAAAGAATTCATGAGTGTTGAACTTTTGTTGTTGCTATAAATGTACCAATCAACTTAATGATTTTAAACCTTAAAGATGCACTTTCATCTTAAGTATTTATCTAGCTACTTTGAAAATACTGGGCTAACTTTGCATATGTTGGGTAATTTAATCATTAGCTCAATATACACAGTTAACGCAGACTGTGTACAAATGTCCAGCTGCCAGCTAGGGCAGCTCTCCACGACAGAACAGGGTCTTTCCCTACTGTTATACATAGTAAAGTTAGTCATTATTGTAGCCCATCTCAGTGAAACAAGATTTGACACACTCTCTACCCTACTGATTCGATCAGTGTTAGGGATAAAACAAACCTGAATCTTCAAAAACTGAATCTGATGAACCAGGTATCGTATCTAAAACTTGCTCCCTTTATGAATTGTATACTAATATTTTTCGCATTGAAACTGAACTCCAGCCCCATGCATGCATGTTCCAAATAACTCTTTCTTGCCTAATTGCTATAGCAAGTACTTCTAGTACTATATCAAAAGTGGTTAGAGGGCCCCGAGTGATAGCACGGAGGCAAAGACGTTTGCCTTAAAGCAGCTGACTTGAGTTCGATCCGCAGCATCCCAATATGGTCCCCCAATCGCCAGGAGTAATTCCTGAGTGCGGAGACAGGAGTAACCCCTGAATATCACTGGGTGTGACCCACTTGTATCACTTCTTGTCTTGTCTTCCCGTTGATCATCGATTTGCTCGAATGGTCACCAGTAATATCTCCATACATCCTGTCTCGTGCTAGTATAGCCCAAGGGCATCTGCTCTCTCCAGGAGCCATTCCTTCAGGTCATGGGAATGAGGTCTATAATTGTTACTGGTATTTGGCATATCAAATATGACACGGGTAGCTTGCCAGGCTCTGCCGGGTGGGTGGGACAAAATATAGTGGTGAGAGTGGGCAACCTTCTCTTGTGCCAGATCTTAGAGAGAAAGCACTTAGTATAACGATTGCTGTGGGTTTGTTATAAATGCCTCTGATTATGCTGACAAAAGTTCCTTCATCTCCCATTTCATTGAGAGTTTTCATGATGAGGGTACTGTACATTGCCAAATTCTTTGTGTAAATCTACTGATAAGAGATTATTTTCATTATTTCTTGTATTGATACATTATATTATACTGACTGAATTGCATAAGTTAAACCACCCAGAATAAACTACTTGGTCTTGGTGTATGATCTTTTTGATGAGCTTTTGGATTTGATGGCTAATATATTTTTCAGGGTCCTTGCATCTATATTCATTAGGGATATCAATTTGTAATTCTCTTTTCTGCTGTCTCTGTCTGCTGACAGGGTATCAGGGTAATTTCTGCTTCAGACAAACTGGGATTTTTTTTCCTTCAACTTTCTGAAAGAGCCTGAAAAGGACTAGAATAAGCTCTTTTGTTTTGAGGCCCTAACTGGATATGCTCAAGACATACTCCAGGCACCACACTCAGGGAATCACATCTGGTGAGCTTAGGAGAAATCAAACCCAGGTCAAAGTATGACAGGCAAGAATCCTTCCTGCACTACTATCTCTCTGGTCCCAGGCAGTAGCTCTTCTTTAAAACTTTGAATGTGGACACCCATGACATACTTCAAAGAAATTGACCAAACACTCTTAAAATTTGTATGGAATAATAAGACTCCATGGATAGCTAAAGCAATCCTTGGGTAAAAGAAGATGGGAGGCCTCGCCTTTCCCCAACTTAAAACTGTACTATAAAGTAGTAGTAACTAAAATGGCATGGTATTGGAATAAAGACAAACCTGTAGACCTATGGAATAGAACTTAATACCCTGCCACACACTCGCAAACATGTGATTACTTAATCTTTGATAAAGGAGCAAAATTTATTCAGTGGAACAAAAGAAAGCCTTTTCAACAAGTGGTGCTGATAAAACTGGGCAGCTACCTGTAAAATATTAACTTAGACCTCCCTTCTAATGCCATGCACAAAAGTAAGATCAAAATGGATTAAAGATCTCAACATTAGACCCGAATCTGTACGGTACATCGAAGAAAACATAGGCAAAAACCCTCTACAACACTGAAGCTAGAGGCATCTTCAAAGAAAAAATACCACTGACAAAGCAAAAGGGAGCAAAGATAAATAAATGGTACTATATAAAACTGCAAAGTTTCTGTACTTCAAAAGAAACGGTGACCAAGATACAGAAACGGCCCACAAACTGGGAAAGAACATTCTCCCAATACCCATCTGAGAAGGGGTTAACATTCATGATACATTAGGCACTGGTAAAAACTTTACAAGAAGAAAACAGCCAACTTCATCAAAAAATGAGAAGAAATGAACAGAAACTTTGAAAAAAGAAATTCATATCGCCAAAAGGCACATGAAAAAATGTTCATTATCACTAATCATCAGGGAATGCAAATCAAAACAACAATGAGAAATCATCTCACACCTCAGAGACTGCCACATATCCAAAAGAGCAAGAACAACCAGGCTGTCATAGATGTGGGGAGAAAGGGACTCTCATCCACTGCTGGTGGGAGTGCCAACTGGTCTAGCCTTTTTGGAAAACAATATGGGGCATTCCTCCAAAACTAGATATCGAGCTCCCATTTAACCCAGCAATACCATTCCTGGGAATATACTCTGGAGACCAAAAACACACAGCAGAAACACTATCTGCACTTCTATACTCATCGCAGCTCTATTCACAATAGCCAATATCTGGAAATAACCTAAATGCCCAAGAACAGAAGACTAGCTAAAGAATCTATGGTACATCTACACAATGGAATTCTATGCAGCTGTCAGAAAAGATGAAGTCATGAAATTTACCTGCAAATGGATGGACATGGAGACTATCATGCTGAGTGAAATTAAAAGGGAAAGGTCAGATATAGAATGACTGCATTCATTAATGGGATATAAATATACAGTGTTTTACTAATTGTGGGAAATGGTAACACCAGACTAGAACTCAGCATTGAATATACACAAAGAGATTTACATGATAAACCCTAAATGTCTGTAAGGCAAGCCACAATGTATAAGAGGAAAGAAGAAAGAGGAAAGAGGAAGGAGGGAGGAGGAAGGAGGGAGAGGAGGAGGAGGGAAAGGGAGGGGGAGGGAGGAGGAGGAGGAGGAGGAGGGAGGAGGAGGAGGAGGAGGAGGAGGAGGAGGAGGAGGAGGAGGAGGAGGAGGAGGAGGAGGAGGAGGAGGAGGAGGAGGAGGAGGAGGAGGAGGAGGGAGGAGGAGGAGGAGGAGGAGGAGGAGGAGGAGGAGGAGGAGGGAGGAGGAGGAGGAGGAGGAGGAGGAGGAGGAGGAGGAGGAGGCCTGTTATAGAGCCAGGCTGGGGAGGAGGATAGGAATCTAGGGATAATGATGGTGGGAAATATGCACTGGTGGAAGGATGGGTGCTGCCACACTGTATGACTGAACCCCAATCTTGAACAGGCTTGCAAATGTCTATCTCACAGTGTTATAATAAAAAAAAATTTTGAAAGAACTCTCTATTAAATCTGTCTGGCTTGGCCTGGGCTTTTTTGGAAACTATTGATCACCATCTCTATTTCCTCGACAGTTCAAGTGTTAGAAATCTTCTTGGCTCAGTGTTGGAAAATTATAGAAGTCAAAGCATTAATATATTTCTTTTTAGGTTTGTGGCATAAAGATTTTCCAAGTAATACCTGATGATCCTATGGTAGTTGTGACATCCCCCTTTCATTTCCGATTCAGTTAAAGTTCAATACTTCCTATAAAGTCAGCTACAAGTCTATGAGTTTCTAATCTGTTGTTTATCAGTGGAGTTCCGTATTACACCTTAAAATCTGAATGAATGTCTGGATGGGCAAAGTATTCTTGTGAGGCATTCGTTTTTCTCTTTTTTTTAAACTATATTCTACCATTGTCGTCAAGTCTTTTTGGGTGTCATTTGTTAAATCTGGTGTAAATTCTAAGGACACTCCTTTATATGTGGTTTCCTTCCAGATATTTATGCTTCCTGATACTATTTCTATCTTGACTTTTGCATTCTGAATGGATGTGTCTGAGGGTGTTTGTATGTGATTTCCTTCCTTGATATTGATGCTTTCCGACAGTATTCTATCCTTGGCTTTTGACATTTTCATTAGGATGTGTCTTGGAGTGTTTTTATTGTCTTTTTAGCTGTCACCTCTTGGGATCATTAAATCTGATGAATGTGCTCTTCAGCTCTAGAAATTTCTCAGTGATATTTCTTTGACTCTTGTTTCATCAGGATTGTTCTCCTGGGCCTCATTTATTCCTCAACAAGAAGAATCAACAAGATTTCATGTTGTCCTCTCGAACTCATCCCACATTCCCTTGGCTGTTCACTTATGTTGATGCTTTTTCCAACTCAACTGTTTGGAGATTTCCTGTGTTTCATCTTGGAGTCACTGACTTTGTCCTCAGCTACTATTATTCTGCTGCTGAGGCCTTCCAGAGAATTTATTTCACCTACAAAATTCTTTAGTTCTGTCATTTCTGCTGGTAGTTTTGATTATTTCTGCTCTCATTTCCTATTGTGTTTTACTGGCTGTTTCACTATTTCTTAGAGCTTGTTCAACATCCTCAATATTTCTTCTCTAAAGTCCTTATGAGAGGTTATACAGCTGGTTGAATCTTGAGGACTATCATCTTGATTCATGAAGTGTGGTGGAGCTCTGCATTGATTTCCCGTTGAGTCTTTTTTTCAGTTTAGAAGTGGATCTTTTCCATTCACCGTCACCACCCCCACGGCCTGTGAGCTCTCTGGTGAAACCAGCTGGATGCTGCTCTCTTTCCTCCTTGTTGAAGTTCTCTAGACAAAATTTGTTATTTCAAACTATTTCAATTTTCTTGTGCTGGTTCCAGGAAGGCTTTTTAGTGTACATTTCCAGTAACTATTATTACAACTTATTTCTTCCATTGTGTGGATAGGTGAATCATAGTAAGATGTCAATGTGTACTTTCTGTGAGACCTGAAGATGTGGAGTATTGCATGGCTGAATTAGTGGCTGAGCTTCATGGGGGACCTAACCTAAGGGGTTAAATAGCGGCTTCAGAGTGAAGCTTCATAACAGGGTCCCCAAGCAATGCTGTTTCTTGGAATGGGGATAGGACCAAGCAAGGCAGTAAGCTCCCTTCACAGAGGTCCTGACCTGGGGGAGTTGAAATGGTGGCTTCTGAATACAGCTTTTTAAGTAGGTTCTGATATGATGCTCAGTTTCTTGATACACTGTATACTGTTTTAGCCAAAACTTCTGGACAACTGCCACAATGAACTTTTGCATTAAAATGCTAAGTTCCATGAAACCAGATATATATCACAGTTTATTTCCTAAAGTATGTCCAAAATAGCTAAAGTATGTCCAAAATAGCTTAAAATACAAGTTACTCAAATATTAATAGGTACTAGGTTAATAGTTAGCATTTGCAATTCCAACCACGATAATACAGAAATTTTACTCTCAAATGTCTTTTGTCTGCAGTAATATTGGGGAAAAATTCCAGAAATCAAGCAGCACGAAGACAGTTACCTGCATTGGCTTCAGCTGAGCATTTATATTGAAACAGGGAATTTCCTGGAACCACTCCCAGGATAAATTTCGCTCAACAACCACCTCAAGATTTAATGGTATTAATAGATCCAGTACTTTCTGATATGCATCATTAAAGAATTGAGTCCTATAAACAGAAATATATTTGTTTTGAATTGTTTCATATATATTCAGTATAAATATTTTACACTTGGCATTTTATACACAAAAGATAATCAGAAAATTCTATATGCAATAAACTTTAGCTCCCATTTGATCCAGCAATAGCACTCCTGGGAATATACCGAGAGACCGAAAAACACATACCAGAAACACTATCTGTACTTCTTTATTCATCTCTGCGCTATTCACTATAGCTAGAATCTGGAAACAACCTAAATGCCCGAGAACAGATGACTGGCTAAAGAAACTGGTTCATCTACACTATGGAATACTATGCGGCTGTCAGAAAAGATGAAATTATGAAATTTACCTGCAAATGGATGGACATAGAGACTATCATGCTGAGTGAAATTAGTCAGAAGGAAAAGGACAGATATAGAATGACTACATTCATTAATACGACATAAATAGATACCAGTGTCTTACTAAATATGGGACATGGTAATGGCAGATTAAAACTCACCATTGAATATACACAAAGAGACTTAAGTGATAAACTCTAAATATCTGCAGGGCTAGCCACAATGTGTAAAATAAGAGGGAGAGAGTTGCAGAGGCAGAGAGAGAGACAGAGAGAGAAAGAGAGGAAACTGAGGTACCTGCTATTAAGGCAGCATGGGGGTGGGGCGGGAGGGGTGGGGTACATTGGTGGTGGAAATGGGGCACTGGTGGAGGGATGGGTGCTGGTATACTGTATTACCAAAAACCAATTATGAACACCTTTGTAATTGTATGTTTCACTGTGGTATAATAAAAAATTTTTAAAAAAAACAATAAAAAAAACTTTTATTTAAAAAATTTAAATTTTTGTGCCACACAACCACCGATGTTCAAAACTCCTGGGTCCATGATCAAGGATCACTTCTAGAAGGCTCAGAGACCCTTTGGGATGCCGGAATTGAACCTGGGTCATCAGAGCACTAGATAATTGCTCTGCTGTGCCACAGCTCCAGCCCTTACTTTAAAAAATTTTAAAATTGGGTCGGAGCGATAGTCCAGCAGGTAGGGCATTTGCCTTGTATGCGGTCAACCCGGGATTGACCCTGGCATCCCATATGGTCCCCTGAGCACAGCCAGGAGTAATTCCTGAGTGCAGAGCCAGGAGTAACCCCTGAGCATTGCCAGGTGTGACCAAAAAAAGCAAAAAATAAATAAATAAATAAACAAATAAAAATAAAAATTACATGCCAAATAAGAGATGGGCCAACCCACTGTTCAAACTTATAGAGAAAATAATTTAAAAAATAGGATTTTATAGACAGTAGAAGGGCTAATGCTCTTACTTTGCATGAGAATGACCCTAGTTCAACACCTGGCACAACATATGGTTCCCCATACAGCACAGTTAGGAGTAGCCCCTCAGAACTACCTAGTGTACTAACTAGGCTAGCATGCCATCTGTACTAACACGGACAGCCTGAGGAGACTGTGCTAAAGGAATTAAGTCAGAAAGAGAAGAAGTAAACAAAGCAAATGAACAACAGCAAACCCTTCGACTCTCAACCAAAGATAGTTATTAACAAAGGGGCTGGGGAGAAAGAGGATTGAGGAAGAAACAGAGAGATAAACTGGAGGTGATGAGCGGTCACTAAAGCTCTGTTGTGTTTTAGTCCTTCCTCCAGCTGTGAAACCAAACTCCTGAAAGTTTTCACAGTATAAACTGTGACTTCAATCTTAAACAGACACCAAGACTTCCCTATAAAATACGAGTTAACTTGTGAGATTTTACCTGTAGAGCCGCACTTTACTCAGTCTTATTGTTATCAAATCAATAATGGGTGGCATCTTACTCTGGCTCCCTGTTATCATCGAGAAGGTATTTGTCATTGTGATCAGTCCAAAGTCAGCAACAAAAAACATTTTCGGACACTGGCGACTGCGGGATGCGCACAATAGGGGCCTTGATGTTGATGTCCAGCGCCATCCGAGTGCTCCTCTGGGCCAGCTCCTGAACTCCGGCCGCAGCCATCCCCCGCAGCCTGGGCAGTTGCGTCAGCCAAAGCTTGTTTGACTGCTTGGAAATTGTCTATGAAAGTCTATAAAAATGATAAAATTATATTCCTCTGGTCACCATATTAGACTTATTAAGTGCATATTAGTAATTATTTTTATCTTCAAAAGAAAAACATTTTCTTAGTATTATCAACCATTATCTATTAAGTCTTAATTTTCTCTACCAAAAATTGAGAAAAAAAAGATACAGAAACACAATAAAGCAATTAAAATTCTAGTCCTTGGAACAAAGCAACGTGAGGATTTGGCAATGTTTCACTCAAACTTACTTTCATTATAATCTCACTTTTCTCACAGCTACTAATCACTTTATTTCTATTCACTCAACTCCACAGATTTTAAGATTAAAAAATAAAATTTTTTAAAGTTCTAAAGTTTTTCTAAGTTGCAAATTCTAGCTAAGATACTTGAATGACATTAAATAAACAAGAATCGGTATCTATCTATCTATCTATCTATCTATCTATCTATCTATCTATCTATCTATCTATTCTATCTATCTACCTATCTGCCTGCTTTTTTGGGTCACACCCAGCAATGCTCAGGGGTTACTCCTGGCTCTGTGCTTAGGAATTACTCCTGGCAGTGCTCGGGAACCATATGGGATGCCGGGATCAAAACCCGGCTCGGCTGTGTGCAAGGCAAATGCCCTAACACTGTACTATCACTCTAGTCCCTTATTTTTTATGTTTAGGGGGAAATACTTCCAGTCATTTTTTACTGTATTGCCACAGGATTCACTGACAATGACTTCCAACAGAATGGAATTAGAAAGGAAAAAAAATTAGATAAGGAATAGTTGCCTGTTTTTTTCTGTGCACAAGCTATGTCTATGGGCACAGATAAAATTCTAAGACCTCAATTAAAATTATTAAACATTAACTTTTCATTAGAACCAACTAATTATCCGGTTTATACAATATAACACATCAACAGCATTAAAAAGATTCATGCTGAAGTCACAGAGATAGGTATGGCACAGGAAAAAATATAATCACAGAGCAAATTGAAAAAAACAGAATAAAGTGAGCTATAACAGAACACAGATACTTTAGAATGGCAGTACACTAAATTATAGTTAAACCCTTTAAGGTTCCCAAATATACGGAGAATTTAATGCATAGAAAATGCAATTTTGTTAATGTAAAAACAAAACAAATTTAATTAAATTTGTGTTTATATAAGTGGAAGTCAAGTAGCCATCACTAACCAATGACATAAAAAAATAACATAAACTATACATATATGTAGTAAGTCATCATACAAATGTATTCGCCAAAACCTGGAATATTCACATGTGAAAAAGATATTCTAATAAAGTACTGAATACTTTAGTCATGACAAATGGCAGAAAATTATTTTTAATTAGGAAAAGCAA
Source organism: Cryptotis parvus (assembly GCA_021461705.1). Lineage (NCBI taxonomy): Eukaryota > Metazoa > Chordata > Mammalia > Eulipotyphla > Soricidae > Cryptotis > Cryptotis parvus. Next base: position 112,074 of record JAJIBD010003360.1, on the reverse strand, counting down.
AGTCAAGGTAGCATTATTTTCCACCTTTATTTGACACACAGCAACTGTCCAACCAGTATGAAAAAACTAAAAAGGTACTTACCAATATAGAATATAGAAATTTTTTTAACAAGAACTACTTCAATGCAGCCAACAGTTAAGTTAATTCGAAGATCGACCACATTCATATCTGTGTATCCAGCACCAACTGTTGCATCCACGTAAGAAAACATTTTGAAGCTGAAAACTTCTTTTTCGGTGATATAAAGAGCCTTATAAAAAAATTTAAGTCCAAAAATCCATTTACAAAATTACCTCAGTTATATAAAAAAGTGTTCTCCCCACCCCAATCACCCACGCTCAAATAATCTTCCACTATTTAATTCTATTAATTTTATCAACAATTTTAACCCCAGTCCAATCCCCAGCACCCAAAAGAAATACCAGGAGTAACATGTACAGAGCCAGGAGTAGTCAAGAAGCACCTTCCACCATCTAAAATAAAGGCTTTCAAATCATCACATTTTCTACTTTCAAACGCTGGGAAGAGGCTGGGAGTGACATCCACAAGTGAGGTCCCTCCGGCACAGCTTGAATGGGCAGGACCTGGGCTCAATCCCAACACTGGCCCCGTGGCCCTGAGCACTGCCAGAAGTGTTTCCTGAGCATTGTTGGAGAGAACATCACCAAAAGTAAGAAACAGGGAAACAAACACTCCAAGCTCATACTAAACGAAGGAATAAGATATAAATGAGAAAAAAACTAAATTCAATGAAAACAGGTCATTCGTTGAAAGATTAATGAAATGAATGAAACCTCAAGCCAGACTCATGAAAAAAAAAGAAAAACATTCAAATCACCTATGCTGAGCATCAGACTCAGTTACACACTGTAAATCTTACCTAAAGACTAAGCTGGTTCAACTAAAACTGTCCACGTCCATAACGGTTAGAGAAGATTACAATTCTATGCCCAATAACAAAATACCCAGTAACGAAATATTACTCTACCACTAGCCATTCAACTAAAAACTTATAATAACTATATAAGTGTGCATCCACATGAATAAAATTCCTTTAAAAACATCTCATTTATGTCATCCTATTTCAAATCCTCATCTGTCAAAATTAAAAATGCAGTGCAAATGATGGCTTCCAAGTGTATGTAGTGCAACCCACAATGTGTAGGAGAAGGAAGGGAGAGAAAGGGAGAAAAAAGAGATAAGGAACCTGCCATTTAGGCAGGCTATGGGAGGGGGAGGGAATTGGGGACACTGGTGGTGGGAGATGGGCACTGGTGGAGGCGGGTGCTGGGACACTGTATGACCGAAACCTCCAAACATGAACAATGTTGTAATTGTATATCTCACGGTAGTATAATAAAATGTTTAATTAAAAAAAATGCAGTGTAAAATTCATAGTACTTCAAACCATCAAAAGCCAAAACAATACACATATAATGTATATGTCTTTTTTTTACATCTATTAAACTGTGATTCCCAAGCAAGGTGTCTGTGGGGGAATGAAGGGAAAGACTAGAAGCATCACCAGCAGCCTGGGGAAAGGAACCAGACACTTGGTGCTGGAACTAATTATGCGGCAAAACCATCAATGCTATTGACACTACTATAAAAATGTCACCATAACTACTCTCACATTTTTAGTTAACTAGCCTCCCCAACAAACAACTCCCTCAACCTATGTTCCAGAGCATCATCTTTACTTACATAACTTAAGAAATACTTAGTAAATAAGGAAATTCATTTGCTAATGGTCACGCAATTAGGAACAGTTTATTTCAAACCCAATTATGTATGATTGGAGAAACAGCACAAGAGTAAGGCCCTTGCTTTGCACAAAGCTGACCCCAGGGGCCAGAGAGATAGCCCAGCGGGTAGGGCGTTTGCCTTGCACGAGCCGGCCTGTGCCGGCTTGGGTTCGATCCCTGGTATCCCATATGGTCCCCCAAGCACCGCCAGGAGTAATTCCTGAGTACAGAGCCAGGAGTAACCACTGAGCATCGCCGGGTGTGACCCAAAAAGCAAAAAAAAAAAAAAAACTGACCCCAGTTCGACCCCAGTCACCCTGAGCCCAGAGTAAGAATTAAAACCCGGAAAACTGCTGGTTGTAGCTCAAACCCTGTCACCACCAATAACACAAAATTATGTATAATCTCCAAACCCACGTACATTGTAAGTCACAATGCTTATTCCCAACAACTGTTCATCTTTCTAATTCATACGTACATTTTGTGTGTGTGTGTGTGTGTGTGTGTGTGTGTGTGTGTGTGTGTTTTCCCAGTGTGTGGGGCAGGAGGAGGAAGCACTGAGAAACACAAGTGCGGCCCCAAAGCAACAAGTAAGTCAATGAAAGGATTCGGTGGGAATCAATGAGTTGAGCAAATGTGTGATTTCATAGAGTTAATAAACGGAAACATTGTGCTTACATTGAAATATGTGCAAAATGCATACATGATGCATTCCTCTCCTTAGTCCCCGCATCTGCCTGCTCAACATTTACCAGGGTGCACTACATTATGCATGTAATGCATGTAACTCCATAACTGTTCACAGGACCCTGAAGAGGCTCAGATCAGACACTGCCGCGAGCAGAGAACCAAAGGCGCACCACACTCCCAAGGCTCACAGGCTCTCTGTGCCAGCAGACCAGGTTCCCAGGGCCACTGCACTGACAAGGGTGGCCTGCGACAGAGCTGCCACGAAGAGAGAAGCCACGGTTGGAGCCATGACTAGCAGGCAGCTGCTCCCTCATAAGTGCCATTCATAAAAACAGATTCATACCTTTTGGTATACTGCACTTGTATCAGAATCCAAAACAATAATATTCCTCAGCTTTGCAGTGATTTCCATTACTGACGGCTTCATGACTACCTCCGAGTCGAGACCTACGGGAATGCAAGGGTGACTGAATGCCTTGTCTCTCACTAAACAGTTCTCAATATGTTTGTTTGAGACTTTCTTACCTTCAATCTTGATTTCAGAAATGTTATGTTTCTGATCCTCAATAAAGATCTGTAAACATGATAAGTCAGCTAAAATCTGCAAGATGACAACATCTTCATTCTTAGGTAGCTTCGAAGCTGTCCAAAAAAGAGAATTAGAGAATTATTCACATTGTAAAAGATAAGAAAAAAAATTTATAGTGATAACTCATTAAGCCTGCTAAGCAAATGCAAAGAATACTACTACTAGAGAAAAATACAGTTTGTCAGTCAATGGACAGCAATATATTCACTAATCAATCAGGAATTCTAAAAAATATATAAACTTGGGACTGGGTTGACAGTACAGCATGTACTGTCTTGTTATGCGGTTGTCTTGGATACAGCCAACCTGAGTTGGGTCCCTTAAACTCCATATGGCTCCCTAAGCCCCATAATGAGTAAGCTCTGGGTGCAAAGCCAGGAGGAAGTCCTGAGTACAGCTGGATATGGTCCAAAAAAAAACAAAGCAAACAAAAGAACAAAACTATCTCTGTATCTATTATATATACAAATATGCAAATTAATATATGTGTATATTATATACAAATATTTATTTTACATATATAAACTAGCAACCTTCACTTGCATCACTTGTCTTCCCGCTGTTCATCGATTTGTTCATCAATTATACTACTTAAAAAGCACTCTGAAAATTATCTTTGTAACAGTTATTTGTGTAATCTAAGATGTTATTAAATGCATGGCTTTTAATATAAATCAAGGACTTCTACATTTACTCTTCAACGGAAAGGAACGATATGAGAGTGGGAGGCATCTCAAAGGGCAGGACCACATATTCTGCATATGGCGGGCTCAGCTCATTCCCCTTCAACAATCCCCACACGGTGTGGGCCCAGGCCCTGAGCAATGAGTCAGGAGTCTCATTGCTCCTGTAACAGCAGGAACGGGCCTTAAAACCACAAAATTAAACAATGACAAGAAGAATGATATAAGTTACACTTTTTTACCAGCTGTGACCCTCCTTTTCTATTATTTTCAAATTTAACCTGAATATGGTAAATTATTTTATAGATATTAATCTAGGTCAGAAAATTCTGAATCTAATCATACACATTAAAATCAAAGCAAGATCCAATTTTTTTAATTCTACTAGTAAAACATTATTCTGTTGTATTTTAGAGAAACATACATATTTTTTTAATGACATCTTCCTTGTCTTCAGTCTCTGCAACATACAGTGAAGCTGTTTTTCCCTCCAATTGTGTAAAAACATTATTAAAATAATTTATAGTATTCAGGAGTGCTTCGGTATGTAAATGAATATCCAATGAGGAAAAATTCACCTAAGGAAAAGAATCTGATTTTTAGTAGGTCAATAAATATATTTGTCCGCTCTCTAAAAAATCAGTATATTGTGATATAATGCTATAATTTATAATATTCCATTTTATTTTAAAAGATCTTACAATTCTAGTCAGAAATGGTTTTTATAATGTATTCTTTCAGATATTTATTAGTACCTTAATCAGTTGCATGACATTGTTAGAGGTACTTTTCAGGTACGGTATATTTTCTTCAGTCTATTCAAAAAGAAACAAAAATCTATTAGACTGTGTACAAAGAAAAGTATCTAAACAATTATATAATGATCCTATTTTTACTAATTTATGGTTTTTCAAACTATTTACACATATTAAATTTCCTATATAAATGTTTTACCAAAAGGAAGTGCAGATTGCTCTTATAATCAAAAGCAAAATTTAAGAACTAGTAGAGAACATTGGGTCAACAACTCTAAAGATCCTTCTTAATTTATCGTGTACATAAAAACAAAATGTTCAGATGCTTTACATGCATCAAATATCCAAATATATTCTGTGTGATCCTTAGACCAAAAACACTTTGTAACATGAAATATATTTGATGCATAAATAATATAAAATTGAAAAAAGGACTAAGGAGTTTACTTGGTGGTAGAGTTCATGTCCTACATGAGGGAGAGCCTGGACTGGGTTTCCAGAACCACAAATTAATAGTAAATTAACAAATAAAAATAATGAAATATAAAAATAAAATAAAAAATAAATAGTCCCAGAAAAAAAAATAATGAAATATCGACATCAATAGCAAAACTGGTCTTAGATAAAATGCTCTTTCAGAATTAGTTATTTTTTCAATAATGTGGCATTGACATAGTTGGTCAAGTTGATGAATAAATAATACTTTTAAAGCTTAATGAATGATAAAATGGCTAAATCAAAAGGAAAGGGGGCCGGAGCGATAGCCCAGCAGGTAGGGAGTTTGCCTTGCACACAGCCGGCCTATGCCGGCCCGGGTTCGATCCCCGGCGTCCCATATGGTCCCCTGAGCACTGCCAGGAGTGATTCCTGAGTGCAGAGCCAGGAGTAACCCCTGAGCATTGCTGGGTGTGACCCCCAAAAAAAAAAGGAAAGAAAGAAAACAACTGGCACCAGTTAAAGTGACTTCAGTCAACAGTGGGAGACCAAGAGGAAACCTCATCTAGCAGAACATCAACAATAAATTTCAACAAGATTAAAACTTTAGTTTCTTTTTGATATTCCTGATAGGGAAGGGAAAATACTACAGGTCAATCCTACTAAACTTTGGATGCTTCTTACTTTAAAGTTAAAATGGATGTGGCATTATAATTTAAAGTGAACATATAACTTATGCCATAAAAGTTGACACTAATATTTTAGCAGTACAATTCCCATAACCAGCAGAAATAAAAAAGAAATGCTTGCCTTCACATATTCCAGTGTTAGCAGGTCTTCCAAAGTGTTATCCAATGTTGTAATCAAATAAACTGGTTTCTCATTTTTGTCTAAAAATAAATTATTTTTATATGAAAATAAATCCCAAATACAGGCTATATTAATATTTCTAGAAGTGGTAAGTAACAAGTGTTTCTTGTACCAGATCTAGTCTTTCTTTGGCTTTTTGGATCACACCCAATTCTGTTCAGTAGTTACTCCTAACTGCACTCAGGAATTACTCCTGGCAGTGTTCCAGGTACCAAACGGGATGGCAGGATGACCCCAGTCAACTGAGTGCAACGCAGACTCCTACCCACTGAACTATTGCTCCAGTCTCCAGATCTAGTCTTATACTCCAGTCTCCAGATCTAGTCTTATACAGTCTCCAGATCTATCTTATCCAAAATAAGGTCACTCCTCTTTTAAACTATAAAATGTCGTTTCTCTTTAGAATTCTTTGAACGCAATGCTAAATAGGATTCAAAGCAATAATGTAAGGAATCTAAAGAATTGTAGCTCTGTGCCACTAAAATATCTTAAAAGGAAATTGTCACAAAATCAATACCCAAAAGTCAATGGCTTCCCTAAATACAAATAACAAAAGAGAAGAAAAGGATATTAAGAAAATGATCCCACTCACAATTGTGCCACAGGATATCGAATACCTAGGAATTAGTTAACTAAGAATGTAAAGAAATAAAAGAGGACATGAGAAAATGTAGACAAATTCCCTGCTCATGAATTAGAAGAATTAACACTGTCAAAATGGTAATACTCCTTAGATCTTATACAGATTCAATGCGGTCCCTATAACGATACCCATGACATTCCTCAAAGAAATTGACCAAACACTCCTGAAATTTGTATGGAACAACAAACACCCACGGATAGCTATAGCAATCCTTGGGAAAAAAGAAGAAAGAAGCATCACCTTTCCGAACTTCAGACTGTACTACAAGTCAGTAGTAATTAAAACAGCATGGTATTGGAGTGAAAACAGACCTGAGGACCTATGGAATAGAGTTGAGAATCCTGATACCCATCCTCAAATAATGACATCTGATCTTTGATAAAGGACCAAAAAGTACAAAATGGAGAAAGGAAAGCCTCTTCAAAAAGTGGTGCTTAGAAAACTAGACCTGAATCTATAAAGTACATGGAAGAAAATATAGGGAAAATCCTCTACAACATGGAAGCTAAAGGCATCTTCAAAGATGAAACACAACTAACAAAGCAATTGGAAGCAAAGATAAACATATAGGACTATATGAAACTAAAAAGCTTCTGCACCTCAAAAGAAATAATGAACAAGATAAAAGACAGTCCACAGAGTGGGAAAGAATATTCACCCAGGGGGCCGGAGCGATAGCCCAGCGGGTAGGGCGTTTGCCTTGCATGCGACCGGCCCATGCCGGGCCAGGGTTCGATCCCCGGCATCCCATATGGTCCCCCGAGCACCGACAGGAGTAATTCCTGAGTGCAGAGCCAGGAGTAACCCCTGAGCATCGCCGGGTGTGACCCAAAAAGCAAAAAAAAAAAAAAAAAAAAGAATATTCACCCAATACTCATCTGATAAGGGGTTAATATCCAGAATATATCAGGCACTGGTAGAACTTTACAAGAAGAAAGCAGTCAACGCCATCAAAAAAAATGGGGGAGAAGAAATGAACAGAAACTTCAACAAAGAGAAATTCGAATGGCCAAAAGGCATGTGAAAAAATTCTCATTATCACTAATCATCAGGAAGATGCAAATCAAAACAACAATGAGGTATCAATCAACTCAAACACAAAGACTAGCACACATCCAAAACAGCAAGATCTGCTGGCGTGGATGTGGGAGAAAGGGACTCTCATCCATTGTTGGTGGGAATATTGAATGGTCTAGCCTTTTTGTAAAACAATATGGATATTCCTTCAAAAACTAGATATCGAGCTTCCAATTGATCCAGCAATACCACTCCTGGGAATATTCCCTGGAAGCCCAAAAACACACAGCAGAAACACCATCTGCATTTCTATGTTCATAGCAGCACTATTCACAATAAACAGAATCTGGAAACGAGTGCCCTAGAACAGATGACTGGATAAAGAAACTGTGGTAGATCTACACAATGGAATACTACACAGCTGTTAGGAAAAATGAAGTTATGAAATTTGACTACAAATAGATGAACATGGAGAGGATCATGCTGAGTGAAATTAGCCAGAGGAAAAAAACAGATATAGAATGACTGTAATTATTTGCATGATATAAAAAAATACTATGATACCAATATCCAAGGTCAGGAAAAACATGGATCAGGAGGTCTTGTCAGTGGGTGGAATCTACGGCAAGTGTGTGGGAGTCAGAGGTTAGTTAAGACAGAGAAGGGGGAAAATGTGCTAATGATTGTTGGAAATGAAAATACCAGCCTAGTATTGAGCATTGAATGTAGGCAAAGGAATATACATGGTAACCTCTAAATGGATGTATTGTAAGCCACAATGTATGAGAGACAGACAGACAGAGAGACAGATAGACAAACAGAGACAGAAACAGACAGAGAGAGGGAGGGAGGGAGGGAATCAGGGGACATTAAAGTTGGGAAATGGGCACTGGTGAAGAGATGGGTGCTGGAACACTGTATGAGTGAAACCCAAACATGAACATTTGTATAATTATATATCTCACGGTGGTATAATAAAATTTTTAACTTATTAAAAAAAGGAAATTGTCAAACTCCCTGCAGAACTAGTTGTTAGGAAGATGAAGCAGAATCTATGTTACTTGATCACTTGACATCCGTTTATTCATCAGTTTGCTCAAGCGGGTGCTAGTAACATTTCCATTTGAGCCTATCAAATTGGGCTACATGCCAGTGTAGCCCAATGGCTTCTGCTTGCTTCAGGAATATAAAGAGCCTCAAACCATTCGTTCAGTGTCTTGACGGGGAAGTCTGACCATATGGTAGGTGGGTGGCCACGTAATCTTTTGACTACCAAGGGATCCAGTCAGTAACAGCTCTAGTCCAGCAGTCATCTCCAAATCGCATTACATGTCCAGCCCATCTGATTTTCAACAAAATCCGATGCCCATCTGATTGGCAAACGAGACAGCGTCCCTGACTCTGGAGCATCGATGGAGGTCGGAACTCCGATTCCTTCTCTCACTTGAGTGAGGAAAAGTGAGAGCTCTTTTGATTCCTCTTTGGGAGAACCAAATAGCATTCTCATCCTGCTTTCGTAGGGTCCAGGTCTCTAAGGCGTGTATTAATGCAGGAAGAATGGTGGAGTCGAAGAGATGTGCCCAGAGCTGGCGGTTCTTTCTCCTTTTAGTTATTTCTTTGATGTCTTGAAGGCGTTCCATGCTGCTCTCTTCCTCCTGTGCAGTTCGGATTTTAGGTCATTCATCATGTTGACTTCTTGACCTAGGTACACATAACTGCTGCATTCAGAGGTGTTTGTTCCACTGAGAGTGAATGGGGCCTCTGGAACTAGTTCACTTTTCATGAACATTGTTTTGTTGAGATTCAACTGTATACCTATCTTTCCACATTCACGGTTGAAATGAGCCAGCATTTGTGCCACTTAGCTAATGTTTGGTGTTAACAGAACGATCTCATCAGCTTAGTGGAGGTGGTGTATGTTGGGGAGCTGCTGGGGTCCCCAACAATACCAGGAAGGGAGTTCCCTTTTACCTCCAAAGCCAGCAGGGAATGGATGAAAGCTCAGGAATCCGCAAGGTTTTAAAATGTTTTACTTATCACAGGTTCAGGCATACAAATCAGCAATAGGAAAAAACCCTGGGCTTAGGATTCCCGGCTAGAACCCCAGCCACATATAGGCCAAGATGGCAGTCACCATGTATTAAGGCCCTGTAGAGAGAAGAAAAAGACTCCAGCAGAAAGGGGAAGAGCGACCCAAGAAGAGTGCGAGCCCCAAAAAAAGAGCGCATGGGAGGAAACAGGCTAGTTTTATCCTCATGCAACTCAGATCTCCCACTTTTATGGGAAGCAGGCAGAGTCAAATGCCCTCAGGTAATTTCTCCCAGCACCTCACCTAAGCCCTATTATATACTAATGTTTTGAGCCAAGATCTGCCTAGGAAATGCCTTTTATAGGGTATAGAAGGGTGTTTCTGAGATGGCATGCCTCTGTACCAAAGACTATACTAATGCCAGTTAAATATTTCTCCAAGCCTTCACAAGAGTTTCATCTACTTCACGGTAGTTTTGTATTTTAGTTGCTTTTGAGTTATCAGGAAGCCATGCTTGCTTGCTTGGAGGCAAACAACATTTCTCTCTGGTCTAATTACTTAGAGATCCAACGGGGCCAGGCAAATATGCTGGTAAGATCTAGCTAGTCTCACGATGATTGTGGTAGCATGATATTTATACCAGCCAGTACAGAATACATAGTCAGATAAACAGCCACATTTAAACTACCCCCTATCTACAAAGTGACCTGCAGGAGGCAATCTAGGGCAGATGCAGAGGCTCTTAGGTGTCCTGCAACAGGTGTAGCTGCCGACCGTCTACCTTCACTCCCATTCTTTCCCATTCTAATTGTCGCATGATGTTCTCAAGGGTGGCGCTGAAGAGTTTCCGTGAAATGGTATCACCCTGCCAAATCCCTCTTTTGAGATCAATGATCACTTCCTTGTAGAATGGTGAGATCCGACTGGTGAATCTGTAATACAGCTCACGAAGGATCTTGATGTATTGGGTTTGAACACCCTGTTTGGCTAGGGCTCGATGACCGCTTCAATCTCAACAGAATCAAAGGCTTTCTTTACATCAATGAACGTGAGACAGAGCGGCATCTTGAACTCCCTACAAACTTCAATGAGCTTGGTTAACGTGTGGATATAATCTATTGTGCTAAATCCTTTTTGGAAGCCAGCTTGCTCGCATGCATGTCCTTCATCTAATGTTTTGCCTTACATGCGGTAGACCCAGGTTCGATCCCGGCATCCCATATGGTCCCCCCAAGCACTGCCAGGAGTAATTCCTGAGCAAAGAGCCAGGAGTAACCCCTGAACGTTGCCAGGTGTGACCCCGCCCCAAAAAAAAGCAAAAATAAAAAAGTGAACATAGACCAGCGATTCTTCCCCACACTAAGAAGCTTATCAGCAATTGAGCTGGGGGTATAGTTCAGTAGCTGAGCACATGTTTTGCTTGTTCTGTGTGTTCAGGGCACTGGGTTTGAGTCTCAACACGGAAACCACCCAAACAAATAAAAAACCTGAAATATAACATGAAATAATCTTGATAGACTACATATTGGTATACAAACTACTGTCAATAAAATTATATGAATTGAGATAACTAAGTTTTCTTTGCAGTATTAAAGGAATAATAATAAAAATAACTGAATGTTAGGAAAAATAAAATAATACTAGAAATACTAGAAAACATAAAAAAATGCTTGATAAAACACATACATTTGGAAACTAACTGAACAATATGCTACCTAACAGCCCTTTCATGGATAGTAAAGAAAAAATAGGAAAGTTCTGGGGAAAAGTGTGAGAAAGCAAACAACGGTTACAAGTACAAATCAATTAATGCAATAAGACATGTCAACAAACACAAGGAGACTGAAGCAATGAATCAATTAGAAAAATTTTCTGAAAAGATTCTATACATGTTTATGATAAAAATCTTCAACTCTCGATAAAATAGGGACAATGGAAGATAGACACAGTAAAAGCTTATGAGATGTCACCTCAATCCTTTGAGAATGACCTAAATTAAAATGCCAGAAACAACAAGCGCTAACAAAGGTGTGGATTAAAAGGAAAGTCAGTGTTGGTGGGAATGTAAATTGGATTGGTCCAGTTCTTAGGAAAACAATATGAATATTTCTCAAAACAAGACAAACACAGATAGTACAGCAGATAGGGCACTTGCCTTGCATATGGCTAACTCAGTTTCTGTTCTGGTACCAGATACAATACCCCATTTCCCAAGAAGAGTGAGTCCCTAGGTAGAGAATCAGGAATAACCTCTGAGTATAACTGGGTGTAACCACAAACCAAGTAAATAAAATTCTACGATCCAGCAATTCCACTACTAATTATGTGAAGAATAGCAAGACTACAATTTTTTTTAAAAACACACCTGCAGCACTACTTATAATAGGCAAGACCTGGAAACAACTAAAGTACCCAATGATGGATAAGTGGATAAAAAAAAAGATGTGAAATATATATACACAGCCAAACACACATCAGCTTTAAGAAAAGCTACACTCCACTGCCATTTGCTACAACACGGATCGAACTGGAGTGAGTCATGTAAAGTGAAATGTCAGAATAAAACAATTGATAATCTCATTGTGAGTGTGTGTGTGGAGAGAGAGAGAGAGAGATAGAGAGAGAGAGAAATAGGGAGAAAAGAGATAAAGAACCCACTATAGAGGCAGGCTAGGGGAGGGGGGGAGGGAATTGGGGACAAGGTGGTGGGAAATGGGCACTGGTGGAGGGGCGGGTGCTGGAACACAGTAAGACCGAAACCCAAACATGAACTTCCTTATAATTGTATATCTCACGGTGGTATAATAAAATATAAAAAATAAAGAATAATAAAATTTAAAAAATATGTTAAGCCCCAGATTATTAGCACTGAAGCCAGAAGTCTACTGAAGATGCTAACCACCTTTCTGGACTGTGGTAGAATACTAGTAATTCGGTGCTGGGCACAGTTTGGTAGCACTGTACCCTTAAAACAAACATTACTTCAATAAAAAAAAAATTAATCCAGATTATTAGCACTGTAGCCAGACTTCTTCTTCATACTAACCTCATTTCAGACTATAACATCCCCACTTTTGTACACATTTATCAGTTCTATGAACAACGATGCACAGATCATTTGGTCTGTGTAGAAGCCATGCTATCTAGTCAATACTTCCCTTCTCAAAGGAAACAAAAACAAAAATATTACAGATACAGAGATAATTTGATATTCTATAATTAGTAAGAATTTTCTGACCCCTTGAAAAATAAATACTTTTAAATATAAAAAATTAACATCTGCTGTATAACATACTTCTAGATTACAGAGGACAGTGTCAACTTGGTTTGATTTTCTTTCCAGTTACAAAAGCTAAACAAAATTCTTTATTCAAGAGATAACCACAGCACAATATTCACTAGACTCAAGTTTTCTAGGGCTACAGAAGTACAGAGTATAAAATAAAAATATACAAACATAATCAGTAGCTGAATTTCTACTTTCAACACTAAATTTGCTCCCCAAAATACAAACACCACCTGCTCATGGGCATAAAGTAATAAAGAGGAAATTCTCATTGATACCTTTGCCTAGGAATGAGTTCCCAAATACACATATGTATATTATATAAATATATACACACATATATAAAGTGCATTTATAATTATACGTAATTTATATCAATTATATATGTATAACATATTATTACATATATAAATTATGTAGTAGACAAACAGACACAAAATGGTATTCAGACAATGACGTATCACATGGTTGGTGCTAAAAAGAAATGAAGAGGCCAAAGGAATTGCACAGAGGAAAAGCATCTGCCTTGCCTGTGGCAGTTTGAATGCCCAACACCGCATATGGTCCTCACACCACCACCAGGGATCACTCCTGAGCACAAAGTTAGGAGTAACTCCTGAGCACTTCAGGGTGTGGCCCAAACCTCTCCTCCACCAATAAAAATAAATACAGACAATTTAAAAACATTACTAAGCAAAAGAGTTGAGTTCGAAAAGGCTCTGAACTATATGTCCTCAAAAATTACAGATACAACAATAAAGGTTGGGGACCGGAGGGATAGCACAGCGGGTAGGACTTTGCCTTGCACACAGACAACCCGGGTTTGATCCCTGGTATCCCATATGGTCCCTGGAGCACCACCAGGAGTGATTCCTGAGCGAAGAGCCAGGAGTAACCCCCTGAGCATTGCTGGATGTGACCCCAAAAGAAAAAAAATAAAAGAGGTTGCATGGTATGGGAGAAGAGAGTAACAGATGAACAGCTGGGACACAAAGAATGTTTAGGGCAGTAAACTATTGTATATAGCATTATATATGACATGCGCACATGTCATCATACCAAAAAATTTCCAAAAGCCTTAGGAGTGCATAGAAACAAGCTGATCCTATGGATTTTGGGTATCAAGTGTCAAAATAGGTTCATCAACTGTATTTAATGTAAGACTGTGTGGACTAATGATGAGAAAGGCCACATAGACGTGAGTTACAGCTGACTGGAAATATCTAAAACATCTCCACAATTGAGCTACAAATAAAAAACTGATATTAAAGAGCGTTCACTTTAAATTCAACTCTCCTATTCTATTATATTAGATATGAGCTAATCAAATTAAAATGACCAAAATATGTTTCAACCATTCTTTTAATTATTCAAAATATACTTTTTTCCCATGTCCCCCCAAAGAAGAGGAGGAAATATAAAGAGTAGTACTTTTCTAAACGTTTAACACAGCAAGCAAATATTTTCTATGGGAACCATAATCTGTTCACTATGACTCTCAAAGTATTCAAGTCTGTAGAATAATACCACACCTGCTACCACCACCAAAGAAGGATGCCCATCCACTGTAATCACTCAACCTCAGAATAATGTCACTTCAATGCAAAAAAAGGAATTTTTGAGATGAGCGAGATGAGAAAGGAGGATTTCTCTATTGTCCAGATGTGTTCACTCTAATTACTACAGTTATTAAAAGTAGAAGCACAAGCCAGAAGAGGAGGCTAGGGACATGACAACATGACAAAAAAATCCTAACGCTCTAATTCTGTGGCATACGACTTTGTGATGAAATCTAGAGAAGTCACTAGGCGCTAAAGAGAGCCTTCAACTAACAAATAGCAAGGGAACAGATTTAAACCAAAAGGTGAATTCTGCTAACAACTAATTAAGCAAAGAAATGGGGTTTTTTGAAAAGCCCCCAAAAAGAAGTCATTGATATCTTTATTTCTGCCTGTTGAGATCTGTCAGACCTCTGATCTGCAGCGCTCTAAGAAACTGAACTTGAAGATCTTTAAACTGTAACTGCATTAAACTGCTGGAACAGGAGTTACGATGCACCTTACACATTGTGGACACAATTCAATCCCCAACACCACATGGTCCCCAAGAGCTCCAGCATAGCCTTGGGATCCCCAACACCTCAGGATCCCCAAACACTCTAGGATGGCCTGGGGATCCCCAGCACCTAAGGCTACCCCAGTACTTCTGGGATGGCCTAGGAGTCTCCCAACACCCCAGGGTCTCTGAGCACTGCAGGGATGGCCTGGAAGCCCCCCAACACATCGGGTGGGGGACCCCCAAGCACTTTGGGGTGGCCCAGCATTGCATGACCAAGCAACATTCTTAGGCACTTGCACTCAAATGGTGAGCCAGGCAGTCCTACAATTATCAGAAACCCTTCTCAAAGGAACTACCCAAAAAAGGGAAAACTGGTAAGAATTATACAGAGTTCAAAACAAGCCATGACTATTTTCCTTAGCAAAACAAATCTTTGTTTTCTCTCTATTCTACTCCTCCTCATTCACAAGTATTAGATAAAATCTATAAAAACAAAATACAATCCAGAGAAAGTTTTAGCAAATGTATAAATGTAAAATAAATTTAAAACTCTCTAGTGTAACGTCTAACAACAAAGTTTAAAAATATTCTTACACAAGTATTCAGGACATTTTAAGCAGAATTCTCTCAAATAGGCACTTGCTTTCAAATCATATGTTCTAAATTCAACATCTGTGCCCAAACCTAAGACAGCAATTTCTACCACAGGTAGATCATAATCTCCAACCAAGCGACAAAACTGAACCAAAACCTGTAGAAAAAAGAAAAAAAAAATCAACCTAAGGAAAAACACTATATATGTGGATGGTGGTGATATATATAGATATAGATATATATCTATATATCTATATATACCTATATAGATATATAGATATATATACATACTAGATGTGATATATATTAGAATAATATATTTATTTTATATTAAATAAATGCAGTAATATACAATTATATGAATTTTATGCAACATGGATATCTATTGAGATTGGACAAGATACACATACAAATAAGCATTCCCAATAAATGTGAACTATAATGACTACAATGTATAAGTTAAACACTTTCTTTTTTTTCTTCTTGGCCACTGCCGGCAGCATTTACAGCTCACTCCTGGCTCTGTGTTCAGAGATCAAACCTAAACGCATTATATGTAAGGCCAAGAATCCTTTGTATTATCTTGCCAGAACCTAAACAACTAATTCCGGGTCAAGGAAGTTAATATTCAAAGTAGAAAGGGTATCACACAGCAGCACCTGGCTTTAGCTTAGCCAAAGTGAAAACAAGGTGCACAATTGGGATGAGTCAATACAAATAAACTGTGGACACAAGGAATGACAATTTAAACCAGTCACAATAATATTACCAAGTACCTACCTCTGGCACTTCAAATTTCATTTTACACTGTGTCATATTCTTTAAACTCTCTGTCTTTGGAACCTTTCTCTGGGAATTAACTCTATTTTTGGTTGGAAGTGTAAAGGGCTCATCCAAGGGGCTACAAGGTGCATCAAAAAACTCCTCCTCTGAATCTGAAAAACATTAAACATTGTCATCAACCAAACTTAATGACTTGGAAAATGTTTCAAATTTTTATAAAACTAATATGAACACAGAAACATAAAGGTCTTTCAAAAGTTAAATACAAAGATGAAAAGTACAAGGCCATCAGATGAGACACACTCAGTGCATACATACCATCAGATGCGACGCAGTGCATACATACCATCAGATGAGACACACGCAGCACATACATACCATCAGATGAGACACACGCCAGCACATACATACCATCAGATGAGACACACGCAGCGCATACATACCATCAGATGAGACACTCAGTGCATACATACATACCATCAAATGAGACACACGCAGGTGCATAGATGAGACACATGCAGTGCATACATGCCATCAGTTAAGACACACACAGTGCATACATACCATCAGATGAGACACACACAGTGTATACATACCATCAGATGAGATACACACAGCACATATATTCCATCAGATGAGACACACACAGTGCATACATATCATCAGATGAGACACACAGTGCATACATACCATCAGATGAGACACACAGTGCATACATACCATCAGATGAGACACACACAGCACATATATTCCATCAGATGAGACACACACAGCGCATACATACCATCAGAGGAGACACACGCAGTGCATACATACCATCAGATGAGACACACACAGCACATATATTCCATCAGATGAGACACACATAGCACATACATACCATCAGATGAGACACACAGTGCATACATACCATCACAAGACACACGCAGCGCATATATACCATCCTATGAGACACATTCTGCGCATATATACCATCATATGAGACACACGCTGCGCATATATGCCATCAGAGGAGACATCCACACAAGGTGTACACTTCATCAGATGAGACAGTGTATACACTGCATCAGATAAAACACACCCTGTGTACCCTCCGTCATAAGACACATGCAGAGCATATACATCATCAGATAAAACACATACTGGGGGATGGGTGCTGGTATACTGTATTACCAAGAACCAATTATGATCACCTTTGTAATTGTATGTTTCACTGTGGTATAATAAAAAAAAATAAATAAAAAAAAATAATAAAAAAAAAAACCACATACTGGGGCTGGAGTGATAGCACAGCGGGAAGGCGTTGCCTTGCATGCGCCTGACCCGGGTTCGATCCCGGCAACCCATATGGTCCCGGAGCACCGCCAGGAGTAATTCCTGAGCGAAGAGCCAGGAGTAACCCCTGAGCATTGCCGGGTGTGCCCCCAAAAAAAAAAGACACATACACAGTATGTACACTCCATCAGCTGAGACACAGTGTATTCCATCAAATGAGACACATCCCTGACTCCAGAGTCCTTAGTTTAAAATTCACAAACACACACACACACACACACACCACACAAAACACAAGTATCACATATATATGGCAGCATTATAATCCTTACGCATGTTACATATATGATAGCAAAATCCTACAATTTGGCATTAAAAAGGAATCATCAAACTGAGAAAACATTCATGTCCTTAGTAAAAGTATTATATGAAGATTTAAAGAAAACCAGAGTGCTGAATATGCCCTAAAATCCTAGATTTGTATCTGGGGTGAGATCAAGGACAGTAGTACCCCTTATTTTTCCTACCCCTCACTGGACACACACACACTTAAAATTAAAAAATCTACATTGTAGTGCATGTTAAAATGTAGCAACAATAAAATGAGGGTGGGGGAAACAAATTTAAAAATAGACAAATATTTTTCTATAATTCTTAAGTTTTTCTCCCTTTGGTATACAGGAAAACATGGGCCAGAGTAATGCTACAGTGGTTAAGTTGCTGGCTTGCACGCTGCTGGCCCATGATCTATCTTAGTACCATAAATGCTCCCGAGAGTACTGCCAGGAGCAAGTCCTACAGTAGCAAAGAGAAAAAAAAAAAAACACAAAAAAGTTAAAAAAATATATGTTTACTATTAAAATTCGACAAATAAATATAATGTAAATTATTATCACTAAAATTTCATGGGAGATCTTGACTCACAGTATAATAAAGGTAACTACCATGCTGTGAGTCTTCCAATTATAATTCAACTTTCATATACCAAAAATCCCTACAAAATTATCTCTAAGGAGAATCAAATTATATTTAAGGAAATTCTAGTCAAAACTAAAAATACACAAATATATGCTATGTTCTAATGTTTTCTAAATGGCTTCAAATCCAAAGTGTTTTTCCTTACAATGATAAACAGGAACATTTTCTAAAGCAGACTCATTTTTACCTTCATCAATAGTTGCAAGCTCCAGGTAAGGAAGTACCTTCTGTGGCATTTGAGCTGTTCCCAAAGAAATAGATCTCTGCATCTGGAAGTAGAGTAATTTGTTGTCAATTAGTACAGGTCTTTTATTTAAATCTTTAAATTTTGGCCTTTTTTTCTCATCTGAATTTTAGGGCCGGAGATATAGTAGCACCAGCGGCATCAAGGAGCCTGTCTTGCATCCTGCTGACCCAGTTCAAACCTCAAATCCCTGCACTGTGGATGATCTCCCTGAGCACTGCCAGGGTCACTCCTGAGCAGCTCCAGAAACAAGCGCTGAGCACCATCTGGGGCGGTCCAAACCCTACCCAATACCCCAAAGCCCCAGTCTGAACTAACAGAGAAGAATTCAGTGCCAGGGATATAACTCAGTGGTAAAACACTTACTTGCCTTACATAGTTAGGCCTTGGGTTTGATCTCTAGGCATACCAGAATAAAAAAAAAAAAAGAAAAAATATAGTCTGAATTAAGAAGTTATCATTTTTGACCAATTATTTCAGGTCTTGTAGTAGAAGAGAAAATACATATATTTTACATTAACATTTTCACAAAATAATGTATCCATCCCTATGGAACAATCAAAAGCCTTGACATTTATTTTTTGTTTGTCTTGGGGTCACACCCAGAGACACACAGGACTTACTCTTGATTCTTCTCCCAAGAAATCACTTGTGGAGGGTTCAGGGGACCATAGAGGATGCTGGTCATGAAACCTTGGCTGGCCATGTACACCCTACCCACTCACTGTATTTTCGCTCGGCCCTCAATCCTGACTATTTTAATTACATTTTCTGGGAAGCCAAAAATACGCAGCGGAAACACCATCTCTACTTTTATGTTCATAGCAGCATTATTCACAATAGCCAGAATCTGGAAGCAACCCGAGTGCCCAAAATCGATGACTGGATAAAAAGCTTTGGTACATCTACACAATGGAATACTATGCAGCTGTTAGGAAAAATGAAGTTATAAAATTTGCCTACAAATGGATGGACATGGAGATTATGTTGAGCGAAATTAGCCAGAAGGAGAGAGACAGATACAGAATGACTGCATTTATCTGCATAACATAAATATATAGGTACATATTATGATACCAATATCCAAGATCAAGTGAAACATATATCAGGAGGTCCTGTCAAAGGTGGAAATTATCACAAATGTGTGGGATTCAGAGGCTAGGTAAGACAGAAATGGAACAGTGTGCTAACAATTGTTGAGGGTACTAATACCAACCTAGAACTGAACATTAAATAGAGGCAAAAAGATACACATGACAACCCTTTAATGTATGTTCTGTAATCCATAGTCTGAGGGGGGAAGGAAAAGAGAAAGAGAGAGAAATGGAAAGAAATCAAGAACCTGCCATGGAGCAGGGCTGGGGGAGGGGGGGAGGGAACCGGGACGTTGGTGGTGGGAGATGGGCACTGGTGGAGGGATGGGTGCTGCAAACAATTCAGTATGATTTGTTGGCAAAGTGCTACACCGTTTCAATGAAACAATGTATGTTTTAACTGAACTAAAATAAATACATGTTTAATCACTAAAAAAAAAAATTTATGTTGTGGGTGATTTTCAAATATTATTAATGATAGTTAATTCTGAGATCCTTAATCCACTTTGCGTTTACTTTTGTGAAGGATGTGAGATATGGTTCTAATTTCATTTTTTAATCATAGCTATCCAGTTTCCCCACCACTAATTATTGAAGATTTTCTTTTGCTCCACTTTGATACTGAAGATTTTCTTTGCTCCATTTCATATATTTAGCTCTTTCATCATAGAATAGAAGACCATAAATCTGGCGAGTTAACTCAGGATTCTCAACTATGTTACATTGGTCTGCAGCTCTAAATGTAGTCCAGTAACATGCAGTTTTGATTATTATAACTTTGTAGTATAATTCAAAGTTGGGGACTGCAATTCTTCCCATCTTCTTTTGTTTTCTTTAGATTGTTTTAGGCAATTCAGGGAGTTCTATAGTTTTACACAAATTTTAGTAGGGTTTGTTTCATGTCTTTGAAAAAAGTTACTGGAATTTTATTAAGCACTGCATTAAATCTATATAGTACTTTACATAGGATAGACATTTTAGCAATTTTGATTCTATCTATGAACAGGGAATTTACTTTCCATTTCCTGGTGTCTTCTATTACTCTTAACAGTGATTTATAGTTCTCACAGAGTAAGTCTTTTTTTTTTTTTTTTTTTGCTTTTTGAGTCACACCGGCGACCACTTAGGGGTTACTCCTGGCTCTGCACTCAGGAATTACTCCTGGCGGTGCTCGGGGACCATATGGGATGCCGGGATCAAACCCAGGCCGGCACAGGCCAGCCGCATGCAAGGCAAACGCCCTACCCGCTGGGCTATGGCTCCAGCCCCTCACAGAGTAAGTCTTTCACCTCCCGTTTAATTACTAGGTATCTGATGTTTGGGGCACTATTTTAAAGGATAGTTTTTCGTTCTGGATTTTTTTTTATTTCTTCTTCTATGAAATTTTTTATTTGTGTACAAGAATTTTGTATTCATTTTGTAATTTTCTATTGTACTGTATGCCCTGCATTTCTTTTGCCATTTTGATGTTGCTCCACTTGGTTACTTTTTAAATTGTTTTTCCAAATGGAATCATATAACTGAACACCCATTTGAGGCCCAAATCCTGAAGTGTTCTGTCTATATGTTCCCTGTTGTGTTTTAAGGAATTGAGTCTTATCTCAAAGTGTTTGATTCACTATGAATTGATTTTTGTGAAAGGAGTGAAAAATTAATCCTGCATTATTTTCCCATGTGATTATCCAATTTTCCACAACTATTTCCATGACTTAACTCCACTTCATGTACCCAGTTTGTTTGTGGAAAATCAGCTGTCCACAAATCTGAGGATTCATCTTTGGTTCTAAATTGTTACCTACTTATCAGTCTCTCTTTATCACTGTCACTGTCTTCCCGTTCATTCATCATTGATTTGCTCGAGCGGGCACCAGTAACATCTCCATATGACCTGTCTCATGCAAGTAGAGCCCAATGGCATCTGCTTGCTCCAGGAACATAAAGAGTCTCAAACATTCCATCTTATAGAATGAGGTCTATAATTGTTACTGGTATTTGGCATATCAAATACGACACGGGTAGCTTGCCAGGCTTTGCCGTGCGAGTAGCATACTCTTGTAGTCATCTCAAAATCCAGCATTTATTGATGAACTGTGCAGCTGCGATAGGCTGGTCTTCTGGGTGGAGTTCTGACCAGGGGGAAGTCCGGATGCTGCTTTTAATACTATAGCTATAGTTGTAGCTTCAACTTAAGTAAAGCAAACCTTCTAATTGCTTATTTCTCACAATGACTATTTCAGGTGTTTTAAGATTCAAAACAACTTTTATTAGTGACTGTTCTGAGAGCTTAAAGACTATCATTAGAATTTTGATAGTGACTGCACCATGAACATGGAATATTTTTCCATTTCCTAAGATCCACTTCTATTTTTTTCACAAGTGACTTACACTTTTCAAGTTACAATCTTTTAAGTGTTTCAAGTTGATTCCCAGGTAACTGATGTTTTTGGACAATATCATGAGTACATGTTGGAGTTTGTCAAAAGTTTAGTCTGTATCAATTGATAAGATCATACGATTTATATCTTTCCTTTTGTTTAAATAGTGTATTAATTGATTTGATATGTCAAAATAACACTGTAGCCCTGATATGAATTCTACTTAATTTTTTGTGCATTAATCCTTTCATGTATAAATCCTGAAGGTTTGACAGAACTCACCAGTTAACCTGTCTGGATCAGAGCATCTGTTCTGATTTTTAAAAACTATTTCAAATTTTTAGCTTTAGATTGTACTTTTCAGGTTTCCTGCTTCCTTTTTGCTCATTTTAGAGGATTACATGTACCTAAAGATACATTCATTTCTTCTAAGTTCTCAGCTTACAAGAAGAGTTGTTCATGGTAATGTTACACGATCTATTGTATTTCTGAGGGTTCTGCTGTAATCTCTTCCTTCTTCTATGATCTATTTGAGTAATTTCTTTTTTCCCTTGTGAATGTAGCCAAGTGTCTTCTTGATTATTCCTTTGAAGAATCAGCTACTGGTTTCAATTTTTCTTAATATCCATAGCATTAATTTCTACCCTAATTTTAATTATTTCTTTTCAAGCTGTGTGGTTAACTTTTTCTTATTATATGAGCCTGAACTACTATAATTTCCCCTTTAACAATGCTTTTGCTAGTGTCTGCTTTCTCATTATTTTAATAAATATTTTGATAGTGTCTGCATTCTCATTTAGTCTAATAAATATTTTCCTTTTTTATTTCCTTTTAAGCAGCTGTTATTTAGCAACACTTTGCTCAGTTCCCAAGTCTTAGAACTTCTCCATATTCTTTGTGCTTAATTTCTACATTCATAGTATTGTGGACTGAGAGGACACTTGATATGATTGATGTTTATAAAATAATATTTGACTGGGTCATGCCCTAGTATGTGGTCTATCGTGGATAGTGTTCAGAGTACACTCTGAAAGAATATATTAACATATTGAGGGTGCAGAGCCCTGCATATAGCACTTAATCCCGGTTCTTCCACTTCTTTATTTAAGAAGCACACACAAACTAAGTATAAAGGTAAAAACAACCAAAATCTCTATTTAAAAAATGGAGAAGAGCTGGAGAGACAGTACAGCTGACAAGGAGTTGGCCTTCCACACAGCTGGCCTGAGTTGACCATAGGTTGATCTAGTTTGACCTAGGTGGCCAAGGTTTACTGGGCATTCTACATGGTTCCTTGAGAACCAGAGTGCAGAGCAAGAAGTAATTCTGAGCATTACGAGGTGCAGCCCCCAAACAAACAAAAACAGTAACAAATTCATTCACATAGGAAATTTTTCTAACGAGCCAGAGCAGTAGTACACTGGATAGGATGCTTGCCTTGCAAGCAGCTGGCCTGGGTTCAATCCTTGGCATTCATATGGTTCCCTGAGCACTTCCAGGAGTAATTCCTAAATGCAGAGCCAGGAGTAACCCCTGAGCATCGCCAGGTGTGACCCAAAAAGCCAAAAAAAAAAAATTCTCTGAATATCAACAGACCAAACTTGTTAGATATATGTGAATTTTTTTAATATTTCCCCCATCAAATGGCAAAATAGCTAAATGGATTAGGAAACAATGTCCAACTATTTGCAGCTTACAGGAAACACACTTGAATTCGTGTAATACAGGCTAAGAGCAAAATTATGTAAAACAATCATACCAACCAACTGTAGAGAATAAACAAGAACAGCTACGCCTAGGACAGACCAAATAGCATTCAATCTAAAGAAAACAGTAAGAGATAGGGATGGAAACTATTTGCTGGTTCTGAGATTAAATAGGTGAGAAGTCCTAACTCATATCAACATTTATACCAAATGAATGGGCAGCAAAGTTTACAAAGATTCTGCTCACAGACTAGAGAGACACATGACAGAAAAAGAAGAGTAATGGAGACTTCAATACCCCACTGCTGTCAACAGACAGATCAACTAATCTTGTTTGCGCTTTCAAAGAAGCAGCCTCTGGTCTCTAACTCTACATATTGGTTTGTCTGTTTTCTGTAATAATAACTTCATCTAACTTTTATTGCCTCATGCATTTTATTTACTTTGTGATTCACTGTTTGCTTTCCAGGGTTTTTATTTTATTTTAATTTTTTGCTTTTTTGGGGTCACACCCAGCAATGCTCTACTCCTGGCTCTATATTTAGGAATTACTCCCAGGAGTGCTGGGGAACCATATTGGATACCAAGGATCAAAAAAGGGTTGGTTGCATGCAAGGCAAACACCTTACCCGCTATACTATAGCTCCAGCCCCTCTCTAGGGGCTTTAATTGTGAGTTCATGCCGTTGGGTTTATTTTTTTTCCTGGCGTGATCCTGAATTGTTGTGAACTTTCCCTTTAGTAGAATTCCTATTGATTCCATACGTTCTGAGAGTTGGTGCCTTCATTCTCATTTTTTTTTTGTTTTTGAGTTACATCAAACAATGCTCATGGGATACTCCTGGCTCTGCACTTAGGAATTACTCGTAGCAGTGCTCAGGGCACCATGGGATGACCGGGATTGAATCTGGGTTGGCCATGTGCAAGGCAAATGCCCTACCCTCTGTACTATCGCTCCGGCCCCCATTCTCACATATTTCAAAGAATCTGTTTATTACTTCCTTGACATCCTCTTTGAGCTCATCTTTAGTAGAATTCTTTAGCAGAATTCTACTTAATTTCCAAATGTTGGTTATTTTTTAATATATTCCAAATTTCTTTTTATGATATATTTCAACTTTTGTGTTTTTGTTGTCTGAAAAATTACTTGTATGATTTCTATTACTTGCTATTTTTGGAATATCTGAATTGTGTAGTGAAGGTTACTGAATTTGTTTATTAAACCCAATTAAATTCCATATTTAAAAACTTTTAGTTCTTGGGCCGGAGTGATAACACAGCAGGTAGAGCATTTGCTTTGCATGTGGCGGATCCCTGGCATCCCATATGTTCCCTTGAGCATCGCCAGGAGTAATTCCTGAATGAAGAGCCAGGAGTAACCCAGGGCGTCTCCAGATGTGACCCAAAAAAGAAAAAAAAACTTCTAAATAAAATCTGTTATACTTCTTAAAAAAAAAAAAAAAAGAACTTTTGGGTCTTTACTGATGATCTGACTATGTAACCTGTCCAATGATGAGAGCAGAGTATCAAATTAACTACTATTATTTTTGTGCCATTGCTGTATCCATTAAGTCTAATAGCAATTTATTTACAAAAATTTTCTGCCCCTTCATTTGCTTGATGAGATTTGAGGTGTCTTGATCTCTCAATTCCTTACCAGTATGTAAAGTCCAAACAATCTTGTTATTTCGCGGAAACCAGTATATACGTATAAGACTTTCAGTCATTCACTCTGAGCCTATGTTCATAATGAGAGTTTAAGTGTGTCCCTACAGAGATATCACCAAAAAAAAAAAAAAAGGAACTGCAGACCAGTACCCCTGATGAACACAGATGCAAAGATTCTCAATAAACTGCTAGCAAATCGAATCCAATAACTCAATTAAAAGATCATATATCATGATCAAGTGAGATTTATGCCAAGATATGAGGAAGATTTAGCATAGGCAAACCAATCAATGCAATATACCATACATCAATCACTTGATCACTTGATCTCCCGTTATTCATCGATTTGCTCGAGCGGGTGCCAGTAATGTTTCCATTTGACCCGATCATGTGCCAGTGTAGCCCAATGGCATCTGTCTGTTTGCGGGATATTAAGAGCTTCGAATTGTTTGTTTAGGGTCCTGATAAGGAAGTCTGACCATTTTGGAGGTGGGCGGCCACGTGATCTTTTGGCGTCCCGTGGGATCCAATTGGTAACCACTCTAGTCCAACGGTCGTCTCCAGATCACATTATATGATCAACCCATCTGATTTTCGATGTTCTGGCAGATGAGACAGCATCCTTGATTTTAGAATAGCGACAGAGGTCGGAACTCTGGATTCCCTCTCTCACTTGAGTGAGGCGTGATATTTCAAGCATAGCTCTTTCGATATCTCTTTGGGAGACCCAAATGGTATTCTCATCTTGCTTTCATAAGGCCCAGGTCTCTGAGGCATATGTCAATGCAGGAAGAACGGTGGAGTCAAAGAGGTATGCCTGTAGCCAGAGGTTCTTTGCTCTTTTGACTATTGTTTCGATGTTTTTGAAGGCAGTCCATGCCGCTCTTTTCCTCCTGCGCAACTCAGGTTTCAGGTCGTTCATCATGTTGACTTCTCAACCTAGGTACACATAGCTGTTGCATTCAGAGATGTTTATTCCATTGAGAGTGCCTCTGGAACTAGTTCATTTTTATGAACATAGTTTTGCTGAGATTCAGCTGTAGACCTATTCTTCCACATTCTCGGTCAAAGTCTGCCAGCATTTGTGCCGCTTGGCTGATGTTTGGTGTTATTAGAACAATGTCATCAGTGAAGCGTAGGTGGTGTAGTTGTCGGCCGTCTAGCTTCACTCCCATTTTTTCCCATTCTAATTGTCACATGATGATTTCGAGGGTGGCGTTGAAGAGTTTTGGTGAAATGGGATCACCCTGCAGAACCCTTCTTTTGACATTGATGATCACTTCTTTGTAGAATGGTGAAATCCTAGTGGTGAAACCGTGATATAGTTCATGAAGGATCTTTATGTATTGTGTTTGAACGCCCTGCTTAACTAGGGCTTCTATGACCACTTCAGTCTTCACAGAATCAAAGGCTTTCTTTTAAATCAATGAATGTGAGACAGAACGGCATCTTGAATTCTCTATAGACATCAATGAGTTTGAAAGAAAAATACATCAATACAAGGAAAAAAAATATGACAATATCGTTGGAAGAAGAGAAAGCCTTTGACAAAACCCAGCACCCATTAATGATAAAAACTGTCAATAAAATGGAAATTGAAGGAATTTTCCTAAACATAGTCAATGGCATTTATTAAAAATTGATAGAAAAACTTATACTCAATGGGGAGAAACTAAAAAGCATTCCAGACTGCATTTATTTGTGGGACATAAAAATATGATAGTATGATACCAATATCCAAGGTAAAGCAAAACTTGGATCAGGAGGATTTCTCAGTGAATGGTATCTACTACAAGTGTGTGGGAGTCAGAGGTTAGGTAAGACAGGGAAGGGAACAGTGTGCTAATAATGTTGGAAATGACAATACCAGCCTAGAACTGAGCATTGAATATAGGCAAAGGAATATACATGATAAACAATCCTTCACTCAAATAACCAATCCAAAAGGCCAGGGTGGCCATACTGGTATCTGACAACATGGTCCTCAGGCTGAAGAAGGTCAGAAGGGACAGTGAAGGTCACTTCTTAATAATCAAAGGATAAGTATATCAGGAAGAAATTACACTCCTAAACATGTATGCACCCATCGAGGAGCCAAAATACCTAAAGCAACTACTAATAGACTTCAAAGACATTGACAGCAACACAATTGCAGTTGGAGACTTCAACACTGCTCTATCAACTCTTGATAGATCAACAAGACTGAAAATTTACCAAGGAAATACTGACCCTAAAAGAAGAGATGGAAGAGGGCTAACACATATATACAGGACATTTCATTCCCCAAAAGCCGAATACACACTTTTCTCAAGGGCACATGGAATATACTCCAATATGGATCACATGCTGAGCCATAAAACATACATCCATAAAATCAAGAAGATAGAAATTGTGTCAACTATTTTTTCAGACCATGATGCACTGCAAATAGAAGTTAATCGCTCACAAAAACAGAGAATAATACCAAGTACCTGGAAACTAAACAGCTCACTGCTGAACAACCAGCACTTCATAAAAGAAATCAAAAAGGAAATCCAAAAATGCCTGGAAATAAATGAGACTGAAGACACAAAATACCAGAACTTGTGGAATGTAGCAAAAAGCAGTGTTAGAGGCAAGTTCATAGCTCTTCAAGCATTCATCAGAAAAGAGGAAAAGGCCATCATAAACAGTCTGACTTCACAACTTAGGATCTTAAAAGCGATCAGCAAGGGGCCGGAGCAATAGCCCAGCGGTAGGGCGTTTGCCTTGCACGCGGCCAGCCTGTCCCGGCCTGGGTTCGATCCCGGCATCCCATATGGTCCCCCAAGCACTGCCAGGAGTAATTCCTGACTGCAGAGCCAGGAGAAACCCCTGAGCATTGCCGGGTGTGACCCAAAAAAGCAAAAAAAAAAAAAAATAAATAAATAAATAAAAGCGATCAGCAAAAGGAGCACAACCCAGGCTGAAAAGAAGAACAAGAACAACAAGTGCTGGCGTGGGTGTGGGGAAAGGGGACACTCATCCATTGTTGGTGGGAATGCCGGCTGGTACAGCCTTTCTGGAAAACAATATGGACATTCCTCCAAAGACTAGAAATTGAACTCCCATTTGACCCAGCCATACCACTCCTGGGAATCTACTCTGGGAAACCAAAAATACGCAGCGGAAACACCATCCCTACTTTTATGTTCATAGCAGCATTATTCACAATAGCCAGAATCTGGAAGCAACCAGAGTGCCCGAAAATAGATGACTGGATAAAAAAGCTTTGGTACATCTACACAATGGAATACTATGCAGCTGTTAGGAAAAATGAAGTTATAAAATTTGCCTACAAATGGATGGACATGGAGAAGATTATGTTGAGCGAAATTAGCCAGAAGGAGAGAGACAGTTACAGAATGACTGCATTTATCTGCATAACATAAATATATAGGTACATATTATGATACCAATATCCAAGGTCAAGTGAAACATACATCAGGAGGTCCTGTCAAAGGTGGAAATTATCACAAACGTGTGGGAGTCAGAGGCTAGGTAAGACAGAAAATGGAACAGTGTGCTAACAATTGTGAGGGTACTAATGCCAACCTAGAACTGAGCATTAAATAGAGGCAAAAGGATACACATGACAACCCTTTAATGTATGTTTTGTAATCCATAGTCTGGAGAGGAAGGAAAAGAGAAAGATAGAGAAATGGAAAGAAATAAAGAACCTGCCATGGAGGAGGGCTGGGGAGGGGGAGGGAACCGGGAGCGTTGGTGGTGGGAGATGGGCACTGGTGGCGGGATGGGTGCTGCTACACTGTATGACCAAAACCCAAATATGAACTTTTTAATTGTATATCTTTGTAATTGTAAAAATAAAAAAAATTAAAAAAAAAAAAAAGAAAAGAGTGGAAATCAATGAGATGGAATTCCAAAAACAATCCAGAAGGTCAACGAAACCAAGAGCTGGTTCTTTGAAAAAAATAAAAGATTGACAACTTCAAAATTCCCAAGGAAAGGGAAAGAGAGAACCCAAATAAATAGAATCAGAAAGGAAAAGGGGAACATCACAATAGAAACCAGAGAAATTCAAAAAATCATCAGAGATTACTATGAGAGTCTGTATGCCACGACTCAAGAGAAGCTAGAAGAAATGGACAAATTCCTGAATTCCTATCGCCTCCCAAGGTTGCAACAAGAAGATCTGGAATACCTCAATAAACCTATCACTTGATCACTTGACATCCTATTATTCATCAATTTGCTTGAGCGGGTGCCAGTAACGTTTCAAATTGTCCCCATTACGTGCCAGTGTAGCCCAATGGCATCTGCTTGCTCCAGGAATACGAAGAGTCTCAAACCGTTCATTCAGGGTCTTGACAAAGTCTGACCATCTTCTGTAAAGGAAGCACTTTTGTGGAGTTTCACTTGATCACTTGACATCCCGTTATTCATCCACTTGTTCGAGCGGGTGCCAGTAACATTTCCATTTGACCCTATCACATGCCAGTGTAGCCCAATGGCATCTGCTTGCTTCAGGAATACAAAGAGCCTCAAACTGTTCATTCAGGGTCTTGACGAAGAAGTCTGACCATCTTGTAGGTGGGCAGCCACATGTACTTTTGACATCCCATGGGATCCAGTCAGTAAAAGCTCTAGTCCAGTGGTCACCTCCAAATCGCATTACATGTCCAGCACATCTGATTTTCAATGACTTGGTAAACAGGTAGTGTCCCTGACTCTGGATCATCGATGAGGGTCGAAACTCCAGATTCCTTCTCTCACCTGAGTGAGGCGTGATATTCCAAGCATAACTATTTTTCAATCCCTTTTTGGGAGACCCGAATAGCATTCTCATCCTGCTTTCGTAGGGCCCAGGTCTCTGAGGCGTATGTTAATGCAGGGAGAATGGTGGAGTCAAAGATGTGCCCGGAGCCGAGGGTTCTTTGTTCTTTTAGCTATTTCTTCGATGCTCTTGAAGGCGTTCCATGCCACTCTCTTCTTCCTGCACAGTTTGGGTTTTAGGTCATTCATCATGTTGAGTTCTCAACCTAGGTACACATAACTGCTGCATTCAGAGATGTGTGATTCATTGAGAGTGAATGGAGCATCTGGAACTAGTTCATTTTTCATGAACATTTTGTTGAGATTCAGCTGTAGACCTATATTTCCATTCACGGTCAAAGACAGATAGCATTTGTCCCGCTTGGCTAATTTTGGTGTTATTAGAACTATATCACCAGCGAAGCAGAGGTAGCGGTAGTTGCCGACCATCTATCTTCACTCCCATTCCTTCCCATTCTAGTTGTCGCATGGCGTTCTCAAGGGTGGTGCTGAAGTTTTGGTGAAATGGTATCACCCTGCCGAACCTCTCTATTGACATTAACGATCACTTCCTTGTAGAATGGTGAGAACCTGGTGGTGAATATGTAATACAGCTCACGAAGGATCTTGATGTATTGAGTTTGAACACCCTGTTTGGCTAGGGATTCGATGACCGCTTCAGTCTCAACAGAATCAAAGACTTTCTTTAAATCAATGAACGTGAGACAGAGTGGCATCTTGAACTCCCTACAAACCTCAATGAGCTTGGTTACCGTGTGGATATGGTTGATTGTGCTGAATCCTTTTTGGAAGCCAGCTTGCTCGTATGGTTGTCCTTCATCTAATGTTCTGTCAATCTTTACAGGATGACTCAAGTGAACAGCTTGTAGAAGACAGACAACAGCAGATTGGGCAATAGTTGCTAATGTTGTGGATGTCTCCCTTCTTGAACAGTAGAACCGTCCTGCTGGTTTTCTACTGGTAGGGAACCTTGCATTCAGACAGGTAGTGTGAAGAGTCGAGCCAGTGTATTGATGAGTACTGACGGCAGATTCTTCAGGTGTTCGGGTCTGACTTTGTCTGGGCCGTGTGCTATTCACTTTTTACCAACGAAATGGCATGTTGGATTTCAGAAGGGAGAACCTTGGGAACGACATATCCATCCTGTGGAATTTGGTATGTGGGCAGGTGGTAGTGGCTATCAAAGAGGTCTGAATAGAAGTCATGTACACTCTTCTCTATTGCCTTTCTGGAAGATGTGATAGATCCATCAGGATGTCGGAGGGCAGTCATCTTGGTCTTATAGTTGGCAGGAGGGTGTTGCAAATGCTTTTCCCGGCCTCTGCTGTATCAGCCTGTATTGCTGCTCTTCTCTCTTTGAGGTCTTCCTTTATCGCTTCTCTGCACTGATTTGCGAGCTTGGACATTAGCTTATGGTTGCCTGAGGTTCGCGCCTTGCCACACTGGTGAATGAGCTCAAGAGTTTTTTGAAGACAGGCGTCCTATTGTGCCTTTCTCTTTCTCGGCATTCTTCACACAATCATGGAGGTGCTGAAGCAGTCAGTCGTATTCTTCATCGATGTTGTCAATGATGGCATCTTTCCATGTTGCTGCAATGGTGCCAAAGAGTTCCCAGTTGGTAGTCATTCTGGGAATTCTCTTCTTAAACTTTGCAGCCCTTTCTCCCCCATTCTGTGAAGTGGAATTTTGCATGAATGAGAACGGTGGTCAATCCTGTTTGGAATTTTGGAACAACAAAATTACAAACAGGGACGACAGCGACATGCGTCAGGCAAATCCATCAATTGACTATGATGTGGTCAATTTCATTGTGGAACTGTCCACCAGGAGATTCCCATGTCCAATGTTTAGATTTAGCCTTCTGGAACTGTGAGTTCCCATGAATGGTCTTGGTGGACATGATGAACTCAGATAGTCTCTCACCCTATTCGTTCCATTCCAGGCCATGGGTCCCAATGTGGAGTTCTTCAGTCGATCTTTTCGGTCCTATTTTGGCATTAAAATCACCAACTATGATCCTGTATTAGGTGTGATCCTCTTCATAGAACTTGTCCAGTTCCATGTAGACTTTCTCAATTTCTTCTTCCTTGTATGTGCATATTGGTGCATAGACAATGAAGATGAAACTGCTGGCAGTGGGCCTCATCTCATCTGATTTGGTTTGTTAGGCACTCAAATGAATCAATGCTCATGGCCAGGTTTGTGTTGACAAGGACACCAACACCAACAATGCCTCTTTTGTCACATGTTCTGAGGAACAGTTCTTCTCTGGTGTCAAAAATGGCGTGTTGCGATTAATGCCTTCTCTGTCAGACCAATGATGTCGTACTTGATATCTCGTGCTTGCACCATCAGGTCCTCAATATATACTTCCGATGCCAGTGTACATGCATTGATAGTACAGACAGCCATTTTAGTCCTTCGTTTTGGCAGCCTTGTTTGGCAGCATTTTTGATCATCTGGACTCCACAGCTCATTAGAGCTCCACTCAAGAGACTAAGCCAATCTCAAGCCTGGCTTGTCAGAGACCCACACTACAGAAACCCATCCTACAGAGTAAAGTACTACAAGCCCAGGAATGCTTGAACCACAGACACAGATACACCAGGCAGAACTGCTACCAGCTCTCCCTTGCATTCCCTGTACTCCACTGACCACAAGGGGTCAGGAATGGAGAGCAACTTCCAGCCCGAGCCCACCATCCCAAAAGAGCCTCAGAAGAAGCCAGAAGAATCCCACACCGTGCTGGCAGCATTTTTCATCATCCGGACTCCATAGCTCATCAGAGCACCACCCAAGAGACTAAGCCAATCTCAAGTCCGGCTTGTCAGAGATCCACCCTACAGAGACCCACCCTTCAGAGAAAAGTACTTCAAGCCCAGGAATACTTAAACCACAGATGCAGATACAACAGGCAGAGCTGCTACCAGCTCTCCCTGTTGCCCACAGTCACTTTGAAGCCACGTGATTCATCTGCAAATTAACAAGAATATCCTACCCACCCCTCTCAGAAAGCTGGGCAAGCTACTGAAAGTATACCACCCGCAAGGCAGAGCCTGGCAAGCTGTCTGACACGTAATCAAAAGGCCAAAACCAGTAAAAACAATGTTTATTCCCTGACCCTGAAAGAGCCTTAAATATGGCAGCACTAAGAAGGACGAGCAAGGAGAGGCTGATAAAATCTCACGGTGGTATAAAAAAAAAAAAAAAAAGAAAATGATAACCAGCATACAAAGGCAGCCCAAGGAGTGGGAGAAATTATTCATCCACCACTCTTCTGAAAAAGGCAAATATCCAACATATATGAAGCACTGGTAGAAGATTATAAGAAAAGAACATCCAACACCATCAAAACTAGAATGAACAGATGAACAGAAATTTCCTCAAAGAAGAAATACATATGAAAATGCTCTGTGGCACTAATCATTATAGAAACGCAAATTAAAATCAACAATGAGACATTACCTCACCTACAGTGATTGGCACTTATCTCAAAGCAGTCAGTCAACAGCCAGTGTTGGCATTAATGACGGCTGAAAAGGGAGCCCCCTTCACTGCTGGTGGGAATATTAACTGGTTCAGCCTTTTTGGAAAAAGATATGGAAACTCCTCAAAAACCTAGCAATTAAGTTTCCATATGACCCAGCAATTCCATTCCTGGGATTATACCCCAAACAATCCAAAAATACAATGCAGAAAATATGTCTGCACTTTAACATTCATTGAAGCACTATTCACAATTGCCAAATCTGGAAAGAACCTAAGTGTCCACAAACAGATGACCTGGGTAAGAAAACTGTCATCTGTTTATATCTAGAACAGTCATCTAATGATCTCCCTCTCATGGCTGATAAAAGAAACATAACAGGGGAATAACAATACTCGATGACAACAGAAACAAAAAGGAGCACTGGTTCTTGTAGGAAGCTTGTTACCGTGGGGGCAGGGAGGCAGGCCAGGGACGGGACCACTCTGGACAAGAACTGCGTGCCAAAAGGAGGTAAAATGGTATGCATGATACCTACTCAGTAACAGTATTTGTAAACCACAGGCAGCCTGGGGGAACAGGAGGGAAACCAGATGCATTTGCTGAGGGAAGTAGACAGTGGTGAAGCAATTGGTGTCGGAACACTGTACACTTGAAACTTAATCATGAATAACTTTATAACTCTGTATTTCATGGTGACTCAATAAAACAAAAAAAGAAAGAAAATTACCTCCCATCTTTTTTTAGAAAAGTATGTCTCTGAAGGCAACAGAAGATTGGATTTTATTTCCTGATCCATCCAGTCATTCTGTGCTTTAACTGCAAAGTTCAGTCCATTGACATTTAGGGAAATAATAGATATGAAGAGATTTGTTGTCAAGTTCTTTTATGAGGAGCTTAGCCGCTTGACCTTTCTTATTTTTATATGTGGCCTTTCTGTAACAGACTTGTATTAGATTACAAATACGTCTTCAGTAGCTTTTGAGAATATTTTTAACCCTTCTTAAACTCTGAGTAAAGGTTCTTGACTAGAGACCTTTTCCTTCAGTCAACTGAACATGTTATTCCATTTTTCAGTCTTGTTTGTAGAGTTTCATTGAGAAAAATGTGAATCTGATGCCTTTCCCTGGTATGAGAGAGATTTTGCTTCTCTCTTGTGGCTCTAGAGAGTATGTCTCTGGAAATGGCTTGTGTCGTCTTAGATTCTTTGGGCCTCTTAGATCATTGCTCAATCTCCATCTTCAGGTTGGTGAAATCCTCAACAATTCTTCAATTAGTCTTTCTACACCCTCCCTCTTTCTTTTCCTTCTGGAATTCCTATGATTTTGGGTTGTTCCTCTTGGTATTGTCATAGTATCTTTTATATATCTTTTGATTTTTTCCCCCTTCTCCTTTTTATTGCCTCTTCTTTTAGCTGGATTTGTTCACTGTATCACAGTGCACAAATTCACTTAACAGTTCATTCATACTGCCTTATGGAATTCTTTTGCTCCTTTAAGTCTATTTGAACAATTTTATTGTTTTCTCCATCACTCACTCTTACAAATGATGACTTTAAATCACTATCAATATGATAATTTCCCTAAAGCTTAAAGGCAGACTACAGAGGTATGTTATTTCTGAGATTTCACCTGACTTTTGAAATCCTCTGAGTTTTTATCTTGTCACTTGTCAAGGGTATTACGTTCATTGGTAACTGGTGCTTGCCTACATCCAGACAGTGCTAGGAGGCTGTGGTTGGATCTAGACAGATTCTGGCAGAGCCTGGACGTTTGTGTGTTCCCATGGTGGTGTGCTGCAGTCCCACATTTTAGTGGTGGGTAGTCATGCAGGTAGGCGGAGTCCATAGTGAACCCCTATAGATTTTTCCCCTATAGATTTTCAGCAGGGGTTTTGAGCACATGTAGTGGGTAGAATAGGTCTGCTTATACAGCCATGTGTTTGGGAATCCGAAAAGGAAGGGACTCTAAGCTGGTGACAGTTCCCTGGGCAGTACCAATATACCTAGATGAGGAGGATGGGGGATAGAGATGTAGAATCTGACCTAAGCTAACGTACAAATGGGGAGTAGGGGGATTACAGGAGAGCAAATACAGGTCTCAATAATTAAAGGCTGTACATTGGGTAGCTTAGAGGATCTCCATACAAATACACACATAAAAACTTTATCTTTTCAGAATTTTAAGAATATTTCTTAATTTTACCGGGATGTTGGTGGTGGGAGATGGGCACTGGTGGCGGGATGGGTGCTGCAACACTGTTTGACCAAAACCCAAATATGAACTTTTTAATTGTATATCTTTGTAATTTTAAAAATAAAAAAATTTAAAAAAATAATTAATAAATGAATAAATAAATTAAAAAAATTTTTGCTGCCTTTTTTTGGTGTTTTTGGGGTCACACCCAGAGATGCTCAGGGACTATCCCTAAGTATGCACTCGAAATATCCTGGTGGTGCTTGGGGACCATATGGATGTCAGGGATTGAACCTGGGTTAGCCAAATGGAAGGCAAATGTCCTACATGCTGTGCTATAGCTCTAGTTCAAGTAACAAAAAAAAAAAAAAAAATTAAATAAGTAAAAGTCACTTAAGGGGGCGGAGCGATAGCCCAGCTGGTAGGGCGTTTGCCTTGCACGCGGCTGGCCTCTGCTGGCCTGGGTTCGAACCCGGCATCCCATATGGTCCCCGAGCACCACCAGGAGTAATTCCTGAGTGCAGAGCCAGGAGTAGCCCCTGAGCATTGCCGGTGTGACCCAAAAAAGGCAAAAAAAAAAAAAAAAAAAAAAAGTCACTTAAGGATGACACCTATTCTCAAACAGTTCTAAGGATTTGGGGGATTTTATTTTCATTTTGGCTTTTGGGCCACACCTGACAGTACTCAGCGCTTACTCCTAGCTCTATGCTGACAGATCACATCTGGAGGAACTAAGGACCATAAAAGGCAATGGAACACTGAGTCTGGGCCAGCCAAATGTAAGGCAAGTGCCATACCTGCTGAACTCTCTCTGGCCCGTTATAATTTATTATTCCAATTTACAGTAGTGCCAATTATTTCTATACCAAATAATATTACATAACTGTAGTTATTATGCCATGCCCACTACGAAAGTGCCAAGACCATTATTCCAAAATCCTTTCCATTTAATTGTTACATCGGTATTTAGGTAAATTCCATTTACTGTTTTATAAAGTACATTATACAAATTATTATTGTATAACATTATTATTATATAATAATTTATAAAGTACATTATACAACTAATTATTCATATTTTTAAAAGAAAGAAATCTGAGTTTCTATGTAGGTCAAGAACCAGAATAGTTCTTGACTATTCTTGACTATCAGGGAGCCATGCTTGCTTGCTTGGAGGCAAACAGCATTTCTCTCTGGTCTAATTACTTAGAGATCCAACGTGGCCAGGCAAATATGCTGGTAAGATCCAGCTAGTCCCACGATGATTGTGGTAGCATGAGAGAATATTTATACCAGCCAGTACAGAATACATGGTCAGATAAATTGCCACATTTAGACTAACCCCTTATCTATGAAGTGACCTGCAGGAGGCAATCCAGGGCAGATGCTTGGATTGCCTTACTCTCCATAACCAGTTCCCTCCCACTCAACCATGATCTGCTCTTATTTATTTTTGACCTCACACAAATATTAATCACTAAATACAATGTTTACCACTCCCTTCTAAACCATACAGAAAAGTGACACTGCATGATTTCTTATGACTTTCCTCTTCTTAAAAGCTTGAAACTTTATCCATATAATTTACTAATTCTCAATGGCATATTGCACTGCATTAAAGAACAAACCACTACTGATTTATCAGCTATACTTTTTGCAAATATTTGTACAGTTATAACTGATCTTACCTATAGTGACACTATAAGCACCCTTGTACAAGCCTACAAGAGTTCATATGGAAGACTTGCCACAGTGGGCAGTGAGAGCATACACGTCCCATCAGAGCCTCAGCAGCCACACTCCACACTCCACAATCGCCACCACATTAAAGTCCAGACTCCACTGCTCAAACAAGCTCCACCCAAAAACAAAATCACTGAAAAACTCAGGTACATGGGATTTATGACTGAAATATTCAGACTTTCATGGAGTCAGGGATAGGCCCCTCTAGCCATTTCCATTCTGCCAGGTTTGGCAGCCACACCCACGCCCCAAAGCCACAACCCAGTTTGGCAGCCACACCCACACCCCAAAAGCCACAACCCAGTTAAAACTTTAACTTCAACTTTTATCATCTCATTAAAGATTTTGGAATTCCTGGAGCTCAGGACTGCTACAATACAGATATACCATCATTACAGATATATGTTGTAATAAGCAATATAAAAGTAAATTAATTTAATTTGTGCCTGCTAATTTATGCTGGGGGCAGGAGGCAGGAAACTGGGACCTTGGTAAGGGCACATTGATGGTGGACTGGTGCTGAAATACTGAATACCTGGAATGACTATATTGCGAACAACTTTGTCATTCATGGTGTTTATATGATGGTTAAAATAGATAGGCAGGCAGACAGACAGATAATAGATGATAGATAGATAGATAGATAGATAGATAGATAGATAGATAGATAGATAGATAGATAGATAGACAGACAGACAGTCAGACAGACAACAGACAGTCAGACAGACAAGATAGATGAGAGACAGACAGACAGATCGATCCATAGATAGCATAATGCTAATGGGAGAGAGAATCTGACTCTAGACGGTCATGGGATTGTCCTTAATAGATGAAGATAAAGATTTAAATTGGGGGGGAAGGGACAGTAGAAACAAAGGCCAGGCTGATTAGTCCAGGCAAGTTGTGGGGAAGTGCTGTGTCCAGGATCACTATAGACAAGAACTGAGTGCTGAAAGGGGACAAAGTGATGATACACATAACCTTCAGGTAACAGTATTACAAACCACAGTGCCATACAGTGTGGGTTGGTGTTACAGGACTCCTCTAAGAGCCTCTGCATCTGCCCTCGATTGCCTCCTGCAGGTCACTTCGTAGATAAGGGGGTAGTCTAAATGTGGCAGTTTATCTGACTATGTATTCTGTACTGGCTGGTATAAATATTCTCTCATGCTACCACAATCATCGTGGGACTAGTTGGATCTTACCAGCATATTTGCCTGGCCACGTTGGATCTCTAAGTAATCAGACCAGAGAGAAATGCTGTTTACCTCCAAGCAAGTAAGCATGGCTCCCTGATAACTCAAAGACAACTAAAATACAAAACTACTGTGAAGTAGACAAGACTCTTGTGAAGGCTTGGAGAAATATTTAACTGGCATTAGTATTCGTCTTTGGTACAAAGACATGCCATCTCAGAAACCCCCTTCTCTACCCTATAAGGCATTTCCAGGCAGATCTTGGCTCAAAACATTAGTATATAATAGGGCCTAGGTGAGGTGCTGGGAGAAATAACCTAAAGGCATTTGACCCTTCCTGCTTCCCATAATAGTGGGAGGTCTGAGTTGTAGGGGTATAAAACCAGCCTGCTTCCAACTCTCTCTCTCTCTCTCTCTTTGGGCTCTCTTTTGGGGCTTGCACTCTTCTTGGGTGTCTTGTCTTTGTCTCCTCTTTACAGGGCCTTAACACGTGGTGGCTGCCATCTTGGCCTACACGCGCCGGGGGTTTTTAGCCAGGAATCCTAAGCACAGGGTTTTTCAATTGCTGACTTGTATGCCTGAACCTGTGATAAGTAAAGTATTTTAAAACTGCATCGGATTCCTAAGTTTTCATCCATTCCCTGCCGGCCTCGGAGGTAAAAAGGAAACTCGCTTCCCAGCACTGTCGGGGACCCTGGTGGCGCCCCGACAGGTTGGGGGATAGGAAAATGAGGGAGGGGAAAAGAGAGGAAGAGGGAGGGACTGAAGGAGATGGAGAGGGACAGAAGTGTCTACCATGGTGGCAGGCTTGGAGGGGTAGAAAGGAAACGAGGGACATTGGTGGTAGAAACATCCATGGGTGAAGGGGAGGGTGTTGGAATGCTGAATGACTGAAACCCAATCATGAACAACCATATATCTCACAGTGATTCAATTTTTTTAAAATGGGGGAAAGGTGTGGGACAACCAAGGAGCCATAGTAAATAAGATTATTGACAAACAAAATGATAGATAAAAGTGAAAGAAACAGACACAAAAAAATGGGGAAAAACAGAGTATTCAATGAATACCTAAGTTTTGTCACTTACAAAACTAGAAACACAAATGCAATTCTAGAATGAAGAATCATCACAAGCATTATTTACAAACACACAATGGATCAAAATCACAAATAAAAACAAAACCCGAAAGTACAAAATTTCTAAAATAAAAACAAAAAGAAAGTTGGTCTTTGTTAAATATTTCAGAGATGTGACATAAAAAGTTTCATCTATAAACTAAAATGCTGATAATGAATCTCTGCTCTTCAAAAATGACTTGGCAGAAAAACAAAAGGCTCAGCAACAGACCATCAAATAATATTGCAAAACAAAGCAAACAAACTTAATCACACACAGGGTATAGAGGGTAATGGCAAAACATAATAGCACGTTATTACTTGCCTTGCACGCAGTCCACCTGAGTCTGATTCCCGGCACTTTATTTGGTCCCCAGAGGCTGCAAGTACGCCCCTGAGCACCACCCAGTGTGCTCCACCCAATTTTTTTTAAATGAGTTTTTTTGTAGGGTCACCCCTGGAGTTTTTTGGAGGCTACTAGGTCACACAGAGGAGTGCTTAGACAGATCTCAGGATCTTGCAAAGAAGCTGGGCTTGTATGGTACCACTCTGAGATACATTCCCACCCCAATTCTCCCAAATGGCTTTCCAGAGAAAACTTTTGAAAATAATATTACCTGAAATGATTTTCTGGACTCATGTTCATTACTTTTAGAAAAGGGTTTTGGAATACTGTCAATCAAGTCCAAAATCCCTTGCAGCTTCTGATCTGAGATTACTACAGAAATCAATGGTAACTTTCCAAACACCTTGAACCTGTTTTGAAAAGATAAGAATAGTTATAAAGCAATTTTCACTAGTGTGTGTTAATTATAAAGATGACGATACCCTCCCAGCTATCCAAAACCTATGTGTGAGTCAAGGTCAAATGCTCCCAGGATCTCCATTTAACTCGGCCCTCTTGAGCAGTGTAACTCAAAGAGCTAATCTTATTTTTCAGTTATTTTTCAATGTAATTACTTTTATTTCCCTTCTATGACTTGCCAAGGACAGTTGACATACTGCTTTATCAAGTGTTTTTACATGACAATGAGGAACGCACTTAAAGGCATTATCATCATAATTCTCAATCTATGAGGCACATAAACTATTTCTGTTCCCTATTTCTTTTTTGTTTTGTGTTTGGGTCATGCCCAGCAATGCTCAGGGATTATTCCTAACTCTGCTCTCAGTATTTACTCCTGGTAGTGACCAAGAGATCAAACCAGTGCTGGGATGCCAGAGATGGTACCGAGATAGGCTGCACACAAGGTAAGCGCCCTTCTTGCTGTACTATCTCTCGGCCCCTGTTGCCTGCTTCTTATAGAGTCCTTTAGATGCACAACTCATAAACTCAGAAAGCCACAATAACTTTTCCAAGGATTATAACTAAAATTTTATCTAAGCATCATGATACAATTGAAAAATACATCACTATCACTATCTTCCCGTTCATCATCAATTTGCTCGAGCAGGCTCCAGTAACATCTCTATATGTCCTGTCTCATGCTAGTAGAGCCCAAGGGCATCTGCTCGCCCGGGAACATAAAGAGCCTCCAACCATTATATTAGATCATGGGAATGACCTAACATAATTATTATTGGTATTTGGCATATCAAATATGACACGGGCAGCTTGCCAGGCTTGCCGTGCGGGTGGCATACTCTTGTAGTCACCTCTAAATACAGCATTTATTGATGAACCGTGCGGCTGAAAGCGACATAATCATATAAAAAGATGCCTATAGTACCCAAATACCCGTTCAAGACAAAAAGTGCTCTTGGCAGGGTGAGGCGATGCTCAAGGGCTGAGGTGAATGCTTTACATGCAGAGAACTGGACTCAAGGGTACCTGGGGTACCCCCAGCAGCACTGGTGGCCCCCCAAAAATAAAAACCTTCTCAGTAAGCCCAATTAAAAGAGTGCTTCTCAATTTAACAAAAACTTTCTAAAACATAGTTACTTCATTTTCTTCAACACTATTCTCAAAAGATGTTCTTGCTAATTCAGAAAATAAGAAAATAGGTAAATACATTAGTAAAAACACAGAAAGCAGTCTGTTTACAGATCACATGATCACTTATTAGAAAAAAATCAAATGAGCGTCCACAGCAAAAGTATAGCAGGTAGGGTTCTTGCCTTTGCATGCAGCCTACATGGATTCAATCCCCAGTACCCGCATTGGTCCCCTGAACCCACCAGGAGTGATTTATGAGCACTATCAGGTGTGGTGGGTAGAAGGAAGGGATGGAGGGAGGGAGGGAAAAAAGGAGGGAGGGTGGAAAGGAAGTATACAAATGGACTTTGAAAAGCCTCCTTGAATGTTTGAAAAGTCCATCATAAGCAAGACTGTGGGATACAAAGTTAATAAATAGCAGTCAACAGTATTCCTACATACCAACAGTGGACAAGTCAAATCTAAAATTAAACACAATGCTACATATATGAATGCCGAAGAACATGGGCTCCCCGACAAAATCTGGGACCATGTCAGGAATCTCAGTGAAACCTCCACTTATTGGAGAACGCTGGGTTCCCGACAAAATCTAGGAGCCAGGACTGGGATCCCCTTCTGCCCCACGGGATTAGCGGCCAGCAGACAGAGAAAGACTCACGAATTCAGCAAAGTTTCAAAAGGCTGTTTACTCACGCTTGTTTTGGTATACAATTCAATAGGAAAACCCCAGACTTCAGGTTCCTAGCTGGGCCCTGGCTAGGAACGTATAGGTTTAGAATCCTAGGCGAAAATGGCTGCTACCACATGCTAAGGCCCAACAAGGAACAGAACAGAGAGAAGGAGAGCAGAGGCAGAGGGCGAAGAGGAAAAAGAGAGAAAGCAGGCTATTGCTTTTATACCCTTTTCAGCCCTGGCTGGCCCACATCAACAGAAAGCAGTTAAGGCTAATTCTCTTCAGGTAATGTCTCCCAGCACACCTAGTCCCATTGAAATGTTAATATCGCCCCAGCCAAGGCTGCAGAACCTTGGTCTTCCTGCACTACAGATGGGGTGGAAGGGGCATCTGAGATGAAATATCTCAGAATACAAAGGCATGCATATGTACCATGGATATTCTACAGTCGGGTATATATTTCTCCAAGCCTTCACAAGATCCTTGTCTTTATTTCACAGTTGTTTTGGTAATATTAGCCTTTAGAATTATTAGAGAGCCATGCTTGCTTGCTTGCTTGGAGGCAAACAGCATTTCTCTCTGATCTAATTACTTTGAGATCCAACGTAGCCAGGTAGAGATACTGATAAGACCTCTCTAGTCCCATGAAGGAACCTGTGAATAATGAGGAAATATTTGTACCATCTAACATAGAATATATGGTAAGATATTATGCCATATATTCACAAATCCAATCTGTTTTCTGCCCCTATCTACAAAGTGACCTGTAGGAGGAAACTCCGGGCAAGAAGCAGATGCTCCAGGCAACAGAGTACTACAACATATGAATATCCCAATATACACAGTCATAAATGTAAAAAAAGTAAATGCTAAATATCTCTGAAGAAAACTACAGAAACCAGGACCAGAGCAATAGTCCAGTGGGTAGGTAGGGCATTTGATCCCAGGCATCCAATATGGTCACAGCCAGGAGTAATAGGAGTAATTTCAGAGTGAAGTAACCCCCCCGAGCATCGCCAGAATTAAAAAGGAAAAAAAAAAACACACTAAAGTGACTCATGAAAATAAAAAAATTGAATAAATAAGTGAAGACATATCCATGTCCTTGAACAAGCAGGTGCAATATCATCAAGATGTCAATTCCTCCAACCTAATCTAAAAAATTAAATGCTACCCTAATCAAAATCTTAGCAAATTATTTACTCAATACTGAAAAACTGATTCTAAAGTGTATTTTATTTATTGATATATAAAAACACATACTATATGTTTGTATATTATAGAGAGGGGATACGAAATTGACAAAGAACATCCTGGAAGGCTCAGTGAATAAGCAACAGAGGATGGTACTGAAGAAATGGAAAATTAGGCCAATATAACAGAAAAGGATCAAGAACAAAGTCTGATAACAGTATACTGATTTTTGACTTTGAACAAAGACAACACAATGAAAAAAGACTTTTTCTTCAAAACTAGCACTACGATAACTGAATATCTAACTGAAAAAGCATAATTGATCTATATACTTAACTGCTTCACAAAAAATAATTTAAAATAGGTCACAAACCTAAATGTTAAGTGTAAACTGATAAAATTCTAAAAAAGATAGAGAAAACCTAGAGAACCTTAGAAATAGTATTAACTCTATTCTGGGGTGAGGAGCAGGTGGGGGCCTTACCCCACAGTGCTCATGGACTATTTTCTTGGTTCTGTGC
Source organism: Cryptotis parvus (assembly GCA_021461705.1). NCBI lineage: Eukaryota > Metazoa > Chordata > Mammalia > Eulipotyphla > Soricidae > Cryptotis > Cryptotis parvus. The sequence continues at coordinate 67,680 of JAJIBD010003360.1, read as the reverse complement.
TCAGGAGTGATGCCTAACCATAGATGGTGCCAAACACTAAAACCATGTCAGCTACATGCAAGGCAAGTGCCAAAACCCATATACTATCTCTCCAACATATATACAGCAATGGCTTTTAAGATGAATTCAAAGGTATTATTTAGGAAAGGTGCACGTCATTAAAATTTAAAATATCTGCTCTACAAAAGACAATGTGAGGAGAATTAGAAGATAAGAAACAGATTAGGATTTTGCAAAAGAACTCAAAAGGACTATTATTCAAAATATATAAAAAAAAATTTCCAAGATTTTAGTACTTAAAAGACCTCATGGAAAATATGAACCAAAGCATTAACTTTTTAACTTAGGAAGATACTGTCACGATACTGTTAATGCAGTACAATGTTCGAACACCTTCCATCAGTGGGTCAAAGATCTTAATAAACCCTGTATCAAAGAAGATAGTAAATAAACATGAAAAGATTGGGCAACTATACTCCTTAGTATTGACTCAAACACTATGAAAACTTCAGGTTTCCATGAAACCTGCCTAAGTTAATAGCAGCTCTATTCATACATATATGAATGGCAAATCAGACTAGAGATAGAAAGATCATATCACAGCAGTACAATACAGAGAGAAAATTTCCCTGTGAACAATCTATATGGTCAAAGGATTTTCAACAAGAGTGCCAAGACTATTCAATGGATGACAGCCTTTTCTGCAAATGTTGCTGTAAAATCACATACCACACGTTAAAAAAAATATTATCTCTAACTTATACCATATCCAAAAATCAACTTAACATTAATAGAGAGATGCTTCCAGTCCCTGTGCCAGGCTGAGTCAAATAAGACATCCAAGGGGTAATGTGTGGAGTCCCCATCCTGTCCCAACAGGGCCCTAGCAGACAAAAACCTCCAAACTCCACAATCACCACCATGCTCAAAGGTGGACTCCACTGCTCAGATGAGCTCCACCCAGAAACTTATCACTTATCTTCCTGTTGTTCATCGATTTGGTCAAGCGGGCACCAGTAACGTCTCCATTTGTCCCTGTCGCGTGCAAGTGTAGCCCAATGGCATCTGCTCACTCCAGGAACATGAAGAGTCTAAAACTGTTCATTCAGGTTTTTGACGAAGAAGTCTGACCATCTTGCAGGTGGGCGGCCACGTGTTTTTTTTTGACATTCAGTGGAATTCAGTCAGTAACAGCTCTAGTCCAGCAGTTGTCCCTAAATCACGTTACGTGTCCAGCCCATCTGATTTTCATCATCTTGGCAAACAAGACAACATTCTTGATTCTTGACTGTCGACAGAGGTCGGAAATCTGGATTCCTTCTCTCACTTGAGTGAAGCGTGATACTCCAAGCATGACTTTCGATTCCTCTTTGGGAGACCCGAATAGCCTTCTCGTCCTGTTTTCGTAGGACTCAGGTCTCTGAGGAGGCATATGTTAGTGCAGGAAGATAGTGGAGTCAAAAAGTTGTGCCCAGAGCCGGAGGTTCTTGGTCTTCTTTACTATTTCCTCCATACTCTTGAAGGTGTTCCACGCTGCTCTCTTGCTCCTGCATAGTTCAGGTGCTAGGTCGTTTGTCAAGTTGTGTTCTCGACCTAGGTACACATAACTGCTGCATTTGGAGATGTTCATTCCATTGAGAGCAAATGGAACGACAGGACTAGTCCATTTCTCAAGAACATTGTCTTCTTGAAATTCAGATGCAGTGCAACCTTTCACACTCACGGTCAAAGAGTTGGCCAGCGTTCATGCCACTTTCGGCTGATATTTGGTGTTATTAGAACAATGTCGTCAGCGAAGTGGAGGTGGTGTAGTTGCCGACTGCCTATCTTCACTCTCATTCCTGCCTAATCCAGTCATCGCATGACATTCTCGAGGGTGGCACTGAAGAGTTTTGGTGAGATGGTATCTCCCTTGTCAAAACCCCCTCTCTTTACATTGATGATCACATCCTTGTAGAATAGTGAGATCCTGGCAGTGAATCCATTATACAGCTCATGGAGGACCTTGATGTACTGAGTTTGAATGCCCTGTTTAGCTAGGGCTTAGATGACTGCTTCAGTCTCAACAGAATCAAAGGCTTTCTTTAAATCAGTGAACGTTAGACAGAGTAGCATCTTGAACTCTCGCGAAACCTCAATGAGCTTGTACCTTGTGGATATAGTTGATCGTGCTGAATCTTTTTCGAATCCAGCTTGCTCACATGGTTGTCCTTCATCTAGTGTTCTGCTAATTCTATTCAGGATGACTCAAGGAAATAACTTGTAGATGACGGATAACAGGAAGATGGGGTGATAGTTGCTGATGTCGTGGATGTTGCCCTTCTTGTACAACAGAACTGTTCTGCAGGTTCACCATTGGGATGGAACCTTGCATTCGGATAGGTAGTGTGTGAAGAGCCGAGCCAGTGTATTGACAAGTACTGGTGGAAGATTCTACAGGTTTTCAGGTCTAATCTTATCTGGACAGGATGCTATATGCTTTTTTTTAATCGAAGAAATGGCATATTGGATTTCGGAAGGGAGAACATTGGGAACAGCATGTCCATCCTGTGGAATTTGGTATATGGGTAGGTGGACGAAGCTATCGAAGAGATCTGAGTAGACGTTCTGGATAATCTTTTCCATTGCACTTCTGGAAGATGTGATAGATCCATTAGGACGTCGGAGGGGAGTCATCTTGGTCTTATAGTTGACGAAGGACAGACAGGCGTTGCGAATACTTTTTCCGGCTTGTGCCACGTCAACCAGTACTGCTACTTGTCTCTCTCTGAGGTCTATATCGCTTCTCTGCACCGCTTTGCGAGCTTGGACATTAGCTTGTGACTGCCTGAGGCTCGCGTGGAAACCACGCTGGCAAATGAGCTTGAGTTTCCAAAGACAGTTATCTGTTTGTGGCTTTCTCTCTCTCGGCACTCCTCGCACATTCATGGAGGTGCTGAACCTGTTATCATATTCTTCATTGATGTTGTCAGTGAAGGAATCTTCCCATGTTGCCGCAATAGTGCCAAAATGCTCCCAGTTGGTGGTTGTTCTGGGAGTTCTCTTCCAAAACTTTGCAGCCCTTTCTCCTCGCTCTGTGAAGTAGAATTTTTGCACGAAGGAGACGGTAGTCTGATCCCGTCTGGAATTTTGGTACAACAGCGACATCAGTTAAGCAGAACCGTCGACTGAATATGATGTGTTCAATTTCATTGTGGAATTGTCCAGCAGGAGACTCCCATGTCCAACATTTAGATTCGAATTCTGAAACTGTGAGTTAGCATGAATGGTCTTCGTCGACATGAATAATTCAGTCTTTCACCCTGTTCACTCCATTCTAGGCCATGAGTCCCGATGTGGAATTCTTCTGGTGACCTTCTTTGTCCTATCTTAGCATTAAAATCACTGACAATGATCTTGTAGAAGGTGTGGTCTTCTTATAGAACTTCTCCAGCTCCATGTAGAATTTTTCGATTTCTTCTTCATCATAGTTGGATGTTGGTGCATCGATGATGAAAATAGAAACTGCTGGCAATGAACCACCTCTATTCAAGCATAAGCCTCCAATTCGGGTTGTTAGGCATTCGAATGAATCAATGCTCATGGCTAAGTTCACGTTGACAAGGACACCAACACCACCAATGCCTCTACTGTCGCATGTTTCAAGGAACAGTTCTTCTACAGTGTTGAAAATGGCTTGATGTGACTGATGCCTTCTCATCTCAGTCAGTCCAATGATATCATACTTGATCTTCTGTGCTGCACCATCAGGTCTTCGATGGATGCTTCAGATGCCAGCGTGCATGCATTGAAAGTACAGACAGTCATATGGAGTCCTTCATTTTGGTAGCTGAGTTCGACCCTGAGATTTTAGCAGCACCTCCTTGCTCGTCTTTTTGAAAGCTGCCATATTGGGGGCTATTTCAGGGTCATGGGAATGAGGCCTTTTATTGTTACTATTTTGGGCATATCAAATACACCATGGGTAGCTTGCCAGGGTATGCCATGCAATGTTCTTTAAAACATAATAGTATTATCTAAAAAAATAGGGAGAGGGGAAGGGTGGAGGGGTCGGAGGGGGGAGTGGGCGGGAAAGATTTCGACCAGAGAACTGCTGCTGAGTTTATAAATCTTGTAGAGCGTCACTGCAGGTTGCACTGCCGATGAGCTGTAGCAGCTCGAGAGTCCTCCCTGCGGGTTCCAGCCTACAGGTCAAAGACGGGGGTTCATGACAGCACGGCCAGTAGCTCCCCCTCACCCCCACCCCCCACCCTCCCGGGCGGGGAGGGGTCACTGAGGGGGCCGCACCTACAGCTCTGAGACCTACAACTGGACTTTTCTTTTGCTTGAGTGGACTGGAGCAATAGCACATGGGGCCAGAGCAATAGCACAGTGGGTAGGGCGTTTGCCTTTCACACGGTCAACCGGGTTCAATTTCTGGCATCCCATATAGTGCCCTGAGCATTGCTGGGTGTGACCCAAAAAAGAAAAAAAAAAACTGTACCCAGAAACTAATAAGTTGAAAAACTAAGATATGTAGATTTTGTGACTGAAACCTCCAGACTTTCACAGAGTCAGGGATGGGCTTCTTCCCCATCTCCCTGTACTACCAGAAGGCCCAGGAGTACACCGATCTACCAGCCATGATCCAGAGACTCACATACAAATCTCGAAAGAGATCAACAACTAGGGACTGGAGTGACATTACAGCCGGTAGGGTATTTGCCTTGCATGCCGCCGACCCTGGTTCGATCCCTGGCATCACATATGGTACCCCAAACACCACCGAAAGCAATTCCTGAGTGCAGAGTCAGGAGTACCACTGAGCATCACCAGGTGTGACCCAAACTGCCCACCCAAAAAAGAGATCAAAAACTGTCCGAGATACTTCCAGTTCCCCTGTCAGGCTGAGTCAACTGGAGCACCCTGGAGGGGACAGGTGAGTCCCCAGATTGTCTCAACAGGGCCCCAGAAGCTGAAAACCTCCAAACTCCACAAATGCTACCATGTAGAATTCCACTACTCAAATGAGCACTACCCAGAAACTAATCCGTTGAAAAACTCAGGTATGCAGTTTTGTAACTAAAATCTCTAGACTTTCAGAATCAGGGATGGGCTACCTCCCCCCCATTTCCCTGTTCTTCCAGAAGACCCAGCAGTTACTTCCCTTGCCCCAAAGCCACCACCCAGTTAAAAATTTAGCTCCTATATTATAACACCATTAAAAGTTTTGTAATTCCCACTGTGGTTGGCTGCATTCACAGCAGCCCGAGATCTCAAACTCTACAGCATTGAAATACCGAGTAGTGCATGATAATTAATGAGATGAAAAGGCAACCAATAACAAAGTATATACACACAATGCCTATCCTATAACATGTCAATAATTTCTTATATAACTGCTTAATGGTTCCATGGTGAGACTGAACAATTTAACTTTCTTCTAAGAAAACATTTCTTGATCATTTTTTGCAAATCATCTATAGCAAATAATATAAAATGAAATACTGAGGACTATAAGGGCAGGCTTAACTGTGGTTGGGAAAACTGGAAATAATGGGGGGGTATTATATTACAATGGTGGTGGGATTGGGGTTGAATATTGAATGTGTGTAACAAATTAACATGTGTTAAAAACTGAGCAGGGGGCCGGAGCGATAGCCCAGCGGGTAGGGCGTTTGCCTTGCTGCGTGGCCAGCCTATGCCGGCCCGGGTTCAATCCCCGGCATCCCATATGGTCCCCTGAGCACCGCCAGGGGTAATTCCTGAGCACAGAGCCAGGAGTAACCCCTGAGCATCGCCGGGTGTGACCCAAAAAGAAAAAAAAAAAAAAAAAAACCTGAGCAGAAGCCCACTAAGTTCAGTAAGTTCTGCCATTAAGTACATTCACATTTTAAGCCTACACTCAGCACCATGCTTGTCCCAAATTTTTCTTAACTGAATGCCCCAATTCTCCCTCCATAAAAATTAGAAAACCCACTGTTATGTTATCTCTATGAATCTGACTATGCTGGGTACTTCAAACAAGTGGAATTGTACATTACTCATTTCTTTTTCAATATACATGCTTGTATTTGGGTTACTTCACAGAATACGTTCATATACTTGATTCATTTATACTTGATCCATATTGTGGCATACGTCAGACTTATTTCCTTTTCCTGGTGGAGAGGTAGGTTTGAATCACACTTGGCAGGGCTTAGGGCTTACTCTTGACTCTCATCAGGGATCACTTTTAGTAGTGCCAGGGGAACACATCCAGTTCCAGGGATTAAGCCAGCTATGTGAATTGCACCACTAGTGTTATCTTCCCTCCACCAGGCTTCCCGAGTTCCATTCATACCGTACTATTTCTTTGGCCCAATTTCATTTGTTTTTAAAGTTGAAAAATATTCCATTGTTTGTATGTATCATATTTTTCTAACTCTTTTATCCATTGGTAGATACTGGATTTCTTTTTTATGGCGGGGATGTGGGAGTGTGATAGATAAGGCCTACACTGGCTGATCTCAGGGCTTATTCCTGGCTCTGCATACAGGGATTACTCTTGGGCACAGGGGAGTGCCAAGGATCTAACCAGTTTGAGATGTGCTCAACATTACAGAATCACTGAGAAAAAAATAAAATCACATGAAACAAACCATACATACTTGGGCATCCTGATATCCGTGAAAACCATGGCCTTAGAGACTTCCACATTAAAGTGCATAGGTACCAAAATATGTTGTGCAGATACACTACGTTTCCGTGCTTCTTTCCAATCATCACCTAATTACCCAAAATCAAAAAAAGTTTAACTGAAAAGTGTACACATTTATAGCATATTAATAATTTGAAAACACATTAAATGTGAAATTATTAGTTTCATAATCCATACACTGCTTAATGTGCGGCAGATCTCCCCATATATAACCATTATGCCACATTAACTGTACATACAGTAAGTGGGTAAATTACTTTTCTATTTATAATTTCCTTTTGTTCTTTCTCCAGACTCTGTTTTAATGGTAATAATGTTTATTAAAAATAAGTTTTGACCATCAATATAGGTGGGAATGTAAAACCTGGTTTCAAACGCCTGCAGCAAAAATCCCAGAAAAATATAGTTTTAATTAAATCAACAATGTATCCACTGACAATCACTCATCTTTGCAAGGCAATGGTAAAAACAGTAGATAAGCCAGGGATAAAGCTAAGCTGTAGAGATCATGCTATGTTTGCATGTACAAGGACTGGATTCGAGCTCCAGAACAGAAAGAAAAAAGAAAAAGAGGAGAAAGAGAAAAGGAAAAGAGAAACAGGGGACTGTGGGGGGAAGAAAAAGTAGACAAAGCAGTTCTTCAACTGTAAATAGTAAACACTAACTGGCAGAGCTATAGGCAATGATTCTCACAATAATGCATAATCATCGTATTTTACAAGCTGAGACTTTGTAAATAAGTGTTTAAAGTTAAAAAATTTCAAAGTACAAAGATAAAGACTTTGAAAGAATTAAAATATAAAAGAATTAAAATATGTATCATATAAACAGGAAAAAATGAATAAAAAAACCTAACTATAAAAGCTAAAAGCATAAAATCTAAAAAATATGCATTAAAATTGGTTAAAGAGAAAACACTTGCTATGGTAAAAAAAAAAAAAAAGTACTGAGTGATAGAGCATATTCACTGCAGCATTAAAACCTAAGTCCAGTAAGGGAATGGCTAATTAAGTGACAAGAAAACACCAGAACATTAACCAATAAACTGCATGAATTTAAAGATCTAAAATATTACTGGTACATGAAAAAAAGTAACTCAGGGCATAAAACCATTTAGGTCATGTGAAAAACACATTCACAAATAATTCCCCCACAATACCCACATGCATACCATAACACGCAGGAGGTGGCACATGTTCCTATTAATTGCCATCAATACTCACGACGTACCAAAACATGCAGGCAGGCGGCACATACCCTGCATGCTGGAGGCGTGAGTTCAGCCTCAACAGCACAGAATCTCAAAAGCACCAACGGAGTGATTTGCACACCCACCCTTAACCCAAGCACCAAGCCAGGAACACCTGAGAACTGCCAATACGGTCCAAAAATAGAATAAATAAAATATTTTAAAAGGGGTCAGGAGATGACCACTGAAATATCAACATTATTCATGTGAAAAAAATGAAAATATATTTTGTTTCTCTGTGTTTCCCAGATTTTATAAAGCACAACAATCTGTTTATAATAAGAAAGGAGCATTCTATTTCGCCTTTCTCAGGAGGAATGGGTGAGCTATACCTGACTATACTTAGGGGCTATTCCTGACTCTGTGCTCCCAGTAACTCCTGGAAGTGCTCAGCATATGCGGTGCTGGGAATTCAAACCAGGGCTACAGCTCATCAACCACATGCAAGGCATGTGTCTCACTATTTGTGACCCTGGCCCAGAAGAAATAATTTTAAAATTTATAAGATCAAGATGACCTGCACAGCCTATTTCTATACACATTAGTTCACCGGCTTCAAAATATTCCATGCCAGATAAAATACCTTTTACAAAAAGAAATAAATAAAAATCAATCTAGCATTTTATGTTCTTCAAGATTAGAAAAAGGAACCTAATTACAACTTTTTAAATTCAAGTACTAAAATATGTAAATACTTCCCTCATTTCTCAACCTAAAGATAATAAAATAATATGCAGGGCCAGGAAAAACAGTAATGGGGTTAAAGCGGTCACCTTGCATACAGCTGACCCTATTGCAATCTCTGGCATCCATATGGTCCCCTGAGAACAGAGCCAGGAATAGCCCCTCAGCAGAATAGGGCATAGCCTTAAGCATTCTCTCAAAAAAAAGATAAAGATATAAATATGTGTGTCTAGATATATATATAAACATATATCTAGATATATATCATATCTATATCTATATATACCTTTATATCTCTATATCTATATAGATGATCTGTCTATAGTGTGGGCGGTACCAGCAAGCAGTGGGTGAAGGTAGGGAATGCTGTTCAGTATCAGACACTGTTGTGGAAAGCCACCCCATGACAGACATTCAGTGGGACTGGGTGCCAGTACTGCTGAGATTGAGGCATTGTTCTTTCTGAGCCAGTGGCAAATATTTTAAGTGATACTTGCTTTACAGAGTTGGGATTAAACCAGAAAGGCCAGACAGTCAGACATCCATTTATCGAGCTGGATTGTGGCTATTTAAAGATGTAGGTAGGTAGGTAGGTAGGTAGGTAGGTAGGTAGGTAGGTAGGTAGGTAGGTAGGTAGGTAAGTAGAGAAACAGACAGACAGACAGACAGAAAACAGACAGATACATACATATATATATAGATATAGATATATAGACATATCTATATATATGGATATATATAGGTAAGACATATCTATATATACATATATATGACATATATAGATATAGATCTATCTATATATAGATATATATATAAACATCTATATAGATAAAGATAAAGACAGTTTCAGTGCATATCAAAAGTATATAGCTACTACAAAAAATAAGCCCAATGCAGACACTGTGGAATTTCTGCATAAAAAAATTAAAATCATAAATAAAAATTTAAATACCATTTTCAAATTGAATGATAAAAGCAGCTCATGTAATTCCAAAGAATTCTAATAATTCTTAAAAAATAGTGATAAACTACTCATAAATAATAAATTTCTGAACAGGATCATTAAGTATTGTAAATATATTAAATGTGGGTCATGGATTTAAAAAAACTAGTATCCAAAATGCATCAAATATACCAGAAAATATTATTTACATCCTGGATGAGACACAGATTTCCTATTATCAACACTTGCTATCCAATTTCTAAGCTTCTTCTACACCAATATGATAAAAACAAAAATCAAATTCATTGTTCAATCCCGGCATCCTATATGGTCACCTGAGCACCACCAGGAGTAATTCCTGAACGCAGAGCCAAGAGTAACCCCTGAGCATTGTTGGGTGCAACCCAAAAAGAAAACAATGAAATGAAATAAAAGTAAAGAAATTACAACTACGTAAATTCATTTTATTTCAATAATAGCAACAGGCTGCAGAAAAAAAGTATTCACGGGTTAAATACAAATAATGCAAACATAAAAGATGATCAAATCAATAATATAGAAAGAATTCTTAAGCACTTAAATTAAAAACAGGATATAAAAAAGTTGAAGCAGGGACTGGAACAATGGTACAGCACGTAGGGCATTTGCCTTGCATGATGCCAACCTGGGTTTGAATCCCGGCATCCTGTATGGTCCCTGGGCACCACCAGGAGTGATTCCTGAGTGCAGAGCCAGGAGTACTCTGATCACCACCAAGTGTGACCCAAAAAACAAAAGAAATAATTAAACTTCAACTGCTTTATCAAAAAGAAAGGTTGAAACTATCTAAAATCTAATCACACCTCAGCAAAACTGAATACTTATACTTACCAACTTTACTGTAAAGCAGCTGTACACTTTTGAGTTGGAAATCAAAAGAATCATAAGCTCTGTGCATTATATCTTCAAAGTTGGCTCCAGCTTGCAACACTGGTAATTTTGAACGACTTTTACTTGTTACCTGAGGTAAATGGCAATCAGTCAAACTAAGAAAAGTAGTTCCACATGAAACATAGCTTTTATTTTCAGATTATAATGTAAACATTTAACAGGAGAGCTTAAACTCTGGATAAATTACAAATATTTATCAATAAAGAATAACAAAAGGACAAATATACAGTGAAATTTTGAATTTTAAGCTATATTGCCCCAATTATTTATATTAAGGAAGGACAGTCTATATGAAACTTTTCACACCTGGAGCCAGAGAGATAGCACAGCAGGTAGGGTATTTGCTTTGCACAGGCCGATTCTGCAGGCCTGGGTTTAATCCCAAGTTATCCCTTTTGGTTCCCCAAATACCACCAGGATTAATTCCTGAGTCCAGAGTCAGGAGAAACCACTGAGCATCAACTGGTGTGATACAAAAAGATTAAAAAAAAAAACTTTTCACACTTGTTTACAGTCGATTAAACACAACATTGAGATAGAACACAGACTCTGCCTGTAACAGGATGAGAGATCAGACAGCAATGAAACAAGAACTGAGTCTGACAGTAGCTGAATTTTAATCCTGATCATGCCAATTTCATGAGCCCAAACAAGTCACAAATGTGTTTCCTCATTCAAGCACCCATTCAAGCAAATCAACAAACAATGGGAAGACCAGTGATAAAAGTGAAGACATTTCTCTCAAATCAAATTCAGTAGGAACATAAAATAGGAGTATTGAAAGTTATATACACATAATTGTATTGATACAATTATGCATGAAGCTTTTCTATTTTAAATATTCCAGACAGGGGGCCAGAGTGATAGTCCAGTGGGTAGGGCGTTTTGCCTTGCAAGCGGCTGACCCGTGCCGGCCAGGGTTCAATCCCGGCATCCCGTATGGTCTCCCAAGCACCGCCAGGAGTGATTCCTGAGTGCAGAGTCAGGAGAAACCCCTGAGCATTGATGGGTGTGGCCAAAAAAAAAAAAAGTAAATATTCCAGACAGAATTCTATAGCAGACTGTACAGATAAAATCTTCATTTGTTTCTCTATAACATTTCATATCTCTCATACATGAACATTTTCCCTTGAATATTTTTATAGAGACCATATGAAATAAATAATACAGTTTAGTTTGTTTGAAAATAATACAGTTTAGTTTGTTTGAAAGATCATGAATTTTAGCCCAACAGTTAAGCAAATTGCTTAAGGTCACAAAAAGTAAGTTAAGACATCCTTATATTTGACAGTAATCTCAAGTCTAAATCATAGTCACTGTATACACATTAATATAGATAATCAGCATATGGCAATGTAATTCACAAAATTAAAGACCATTAAATAATTAAAATGTTACTTTGAAGAAAAGTCACAGTAACTCAGAAAAATGCTTTAATATTACCCACCCATCCCAGTTCTTAATTTTTTTTTATCTATAACATTCCATGATCTATAATGGTGCTACCCAATACAATTTTTTATCTTGATTAATCTCTCTCTGTGACATCTGTAAAAATGGCAGCCACTAGCCATATTTGACTATTAAACACATCAATGGGGTTAATGTAGCTAAAGCAACTAAGAACTGGATTTTATTTTCATCCAATTAAACAATCACAAGTACTTAATGGGTATTATACTGAAAAGCTCAGATGCAGAAAATTTTAAAATATTATTCTCTATTCAAAACTAAAGAATAAGGGGCTGGAGTGATAGCCCAGCAGGTAGGGCGTTTGCCTTGCATGCGGCTGGTCTGTGCAGGCCCGGATTCGATCCCGGCATCATATATGGTCCCCTGAGCACTGCCAGGGAGTGATTCCTGAGTGCAGAGCCAGGAGTAACCCTGAGCATTGCCGGGTGTGACCCAAAAAGCAAAAAAAAAAAAAAAAAAAAACCACCAATTAATAAAAGTGCACAGAATTAGAAAGAGAAATTATATAAGTGCTTGGCTGATCATGAGGCGTCCAGGAGGGAGGGCGGGTGCTGGCCCTGGCCCACCACCCCAGTAGAGCCTCGGAAGAAGCCAGAGGAACCCCCACACCATGATGACAGCCATTTATTAATGTCCAGATTCCACATCTCATCAGAACTCCACCCAAGAGAGAAGCCAATCTCAAGCCAGACTCATCAGAGCCCCACCCCAGAGAGAAGCCTATTCCAAGCCCAGGTGCTGATCTCAGAGGCTAAAGTCACAAGGCTTCATTGTAGATAGAGCTGGGGTCCCTTTCCCCATCTCTGTCCCATCCAGGAGGCCCGGTGGACCCACCCACAAACTACTCCCGGCTGTAGTCCAAGAACCAGAGACACAGATACATGGGACAGAGCTGGCAATTCATCAATAAATGCAAAATCTAAGAGCACCTGCATGGCAGAGCCTGGCAAGCTACCCATGTATTTGATATGCCAAAAACAGTAACAATAATAGGCCTCATTCTCATGACCTGAAGGAATGGTTTGAGGCACTTCGTATTCCTGGAGTGAGCGGAGGCCCTTGGGCTATACTAGCATATGGCAGGCACAAATGGAGGCGTTATTGGCACCCATTCAAGCAAATCAACAAACAATGGGAAGACCAGTGATAAAAGTGAAGACATTTCTCTCAAATCAAATTCAGTAGGAACATAAAATAGGAGTATTGAAAGTTATATACACAAAAATTCTCATAAGGACCAACAATAACTTATTGCTTGTGGAACTCCCTACCAATTATATATAATTTAATCAAAAACAACAGCACTGACATGTTAAGGCGCCCCTAAAAAATACATTCATATTAGTCACTTTGAAAACTACCGAATTAAATGAAACCAGGAAGTTTCCATAAATTTTCCTAATTTCTAGTTATCAACCATAAATCTAAAAATCAATATACAAAATCAAAGTATAACAAAATAATTTACACTAATAAATGTCATATTATAAAGTAGTTATTACTCATATATACCTTTAGGTGACCGAGATCCAAAAGAAGCAGATTTGAGTTAGGGCTAAAAATTCCATCTTGTGGGATAACAATATACGAAGACTTCCAATTGATTCTGAGGTCAAGAACCTTTTGTGTTTCAATAATATACACTAAACCTACAGAAAATTTAAATCATGACAACAGAAAACTTTTAAAAATTAATCAAGGAATGAGAAATCATTAAATATATTAATTGGCAGCAAAGTCTAAAAATAATGTGAAATCAGTATTAGCTTTAAAATGCCTTTGAAGAAATGCTTTCAATATATACTCAAAATATGGTACTCAATGTGTATATTCCCAATTAAATATAATGGATGAAATTGGGGTAATTCTTCAAATAAATTTTTTTAACTATATTAGAATTTGTTATTTCTTTTGCAGTATGATAGTTGTAGATAAGCTACAACTATCATACTCAAACTGATATTTCTAAATGCTGGGGTATCTCAGGGTCCCCTGGTGGGTTCAGGATCAACAATGCCCCCTTCAGTCCCCCACCATTGGACAAGGAACTGGACCACCAATTAGTTGGTAATCAGTAGCCATGTCCAAACTGCCTGGCCAGCTCTAGGTAAACAGGCCTGAGGCAGTGGCACCTTGAGGATTAAGAAAGAGACAGAGGGGCTGAAGCAATAGTACAGCGGGTACAGCATTTGCCTTGCATGCAGCCGACTCAGGTTTGAGTTCGATCCCTGGCATCCCATATGGTCAAAGTAATTCCTGACTGCAGAGCCAGGAATAACCCATAAGCATCACAAAGTGTGACCCAAAAAGAAAAAAAAAAAAAGAAAAGAAAAGAAGAGACAGAAATGGAAGTGAAAAATCAGTGGGATGGGAACAAACAGCCTGGCCTGAGCTCCCAGTCCTCAGAGCTTGCTGTCTTTATTGCTTAGACCCAGTAAACATTAGAACAGCAAGCATTCTTTAGTTGGATTAGACTTTTGCATATCTGAGGGTGTTGGTCAAATATAAATAGGTTTAATTAAGCATAAACATAAATATGGGTTTAGTAGGATGTAATATAAACAAATGTAAAGTCCCACCTTCAGGGGATAATCTTCCAGGAGATGCCGCCCAGGGAAGGAATCCGAGTCTTGGGAGCCACAGTACCCTAGATACTTCCTTGGAGACCCACCCAAGGACAAGGACAGAATACCATCTAAGGGCATACTGCTGTCTCCTTTCACATAATCTATTCAAACAATCACATTACACTTACTTCTTATATTGTTATATTCTTGCATTATTTACTTTTTATAGTATTGTTTCTAGTCATTTTGTATAAACACAGGAAGAGATAAGGTTAAGAAGCCACAGCTCATAAGAGACCCACCCAAGAGAGAACCCCATTTCAAGAACCCCATTTCAAGCCCAGGTATGCGGATCTCAGCAGCTAAATTCACCAGGGTTCCATGGATCTGGAGTTGGAGCCCCTTCCCCCACCTCAGTCCTCTCCAGAAGGCCTGGTGGGCTGGCTCAGAACTGCTGTTGGTGCTATAGGCCATGATCCAGGGACGCAGACACACAGAAGAGCTGCTGCCAGCGATTTACCAGGTGTCCCATCACATTTCATAATTAAGTGTGGGGCATACAATCACAAGTATGTGGACACTATATCTGGTCTGTAGGAAGATATCGATAACTTCCTATATATTGGGCTCAAATGGCACAATGGAGATTTAATAATCTCTACTGACTTTCGTCTAAGAATATATTCATCAACCATATCTAGAGTATTAGCTCCAACAAGCAATACAGAATAGATGTATATACAATACAGAATAGATGTATATACTGTATAATACAGTGTATGCTTAGGACAAGTTCAAACAGGTTGAGAAAAACTTGAAATAAGTGTTCGCAGGTGCAGTGGTAGTGGGTCTGGGGTTGACTAGTAGAAACCCACTTTATTTTAGAAACTTAGAAAGTGAATGCAAGAACAGAAATTGGCCAGACTCACACACTACAACCCAGAAAAAAAGTCATGACTTTATCAATGTCATTCCTTTATATGAGCTGTAATAATCAATATAATTAGTGTCGGCTAAGGGATCAGGCATGGGGATGGGGGGTGGGGGTGGGAAATGATCTGGTGGGGGAGCACACTGTTGGTGGGGTTGGTGTTGAACGATGAATCTGAAAACTGTTCTGAAAAACTTTGTACTTTAAATCACATTTAAATAAAGTTTAAAAAAAGAGATAATGGACTTTCATCTTCCATGGTCTCTCTGGACTTATGGTAAAGGGTGGCTTTTCCTGGGGACATCTCTCTCTATATTTCATAGTACAATCCTCAGGCCAGGTTAGTTTTTCCTAAAACCAACAGGGTCTTACTCAGTAACATAAGCTATATGGGTCACGTCGGGGTTCGTTCCATGCTAAAATAAGTGTAACTTATTACACTTCTAATGGCATTTAGCCTGTCGCATGTCAAGACCAGGATAGCTTACTCACAGCTTGTTCGGTCTATCAAAGACCTCGACAGCACCCTCCTTTGGGGATGTAAGGAACAAGGTCAATCTAAGGGCATCTGAGGTATAAATCAAGTAAATACTATGGATGCCCAGGATTAAATATTACTCGGTGTCAATTAACTCCCATATTACGAAAGCATAACATTAACTGTCTTCCTGTTGATACAGGAACTAAGGTGGAGACACAAGATCACTTAAAATCTCTACCTATGGAACAGGTAGTCAATCAGAATGTAGAATGGGGAGCCTGGGGGGTGGGATTTGGCAGGAGATAAGAGGAAGCCCCAGCCTCCCTCCCTCTCTCTCTGAGCACATGCCCTCTGGACTCACTCCCAATTCAAGTAGGGTGGCATGCCCAGACACAGGGCCCAGCACAGGTAGGCCATGCAAGGCTACATGGGGCTGGAGAGAGAATCATAGTGGGGAAGACCTAATACACAGTCAACATGGGTTGACTCCTTGGCACCCATAGGCATATTGCTACAAGCTGGGCTCGGAGGTTCGGGTTAACCTAGGTACAGGCAGGTCTTGGATACCCAAGATAGTTTAGGTACAGGCAGGGCGTGAATGGCCAAGTAACGGCAATATACTAAGCACGAGTCTCACCCACGTGCACCTGGTCATGGCCGGAGACTGGGAGAACATACACAGGACAGAGAGGGCAGCACAGGACTTGACCTGGCATTGTTCATTGGAGGAAAGTAGATTATGAGGGAAAGGACAGGGAAGTCATTCACAGGACCAGGCAGCTTCAGGGACAGCACTGGGGACATCGTTCATGGATATAAAAGCAGCCTGGAAATTTGGGGAGGGACCTGGAACCATCTACTTTTCTGCACATTAAACCAACTTTCAATCTTGCAAGTTATGTATGCAAATCTTTTACACAATTCTCAAGAACCCACCAGGTACAGGAAAATCCACTTTTGTGTTAACACTGTGTCTATAGAAAAAGGACATTGTTCTAATATAAAAATATGCTAAGGACACAAAGGAAAGAGGAAAGCAATATTTCATACTTAAAATCCAGAGTCATCAAGAGGCCTGATTTAAAAGTCATGGTGTCTGATTTGGAGATCTGCCTGATTTGTAAAGAACACAAAGGAGAGGCTGAAGATAATCAGAAGATTGGGAGTGCCCAGGTGGGGTAGGGTGTGCCCCCAGGAGCACTGGAATCCAAGCTGGGTACAACCCAAAACTCCTTTAGTAAATCATCATCAATAAAACTGTGCATGAATCAGGAAAACCAGCACTTCAGAATTCCTCTTTAATTTGGTACTTGAGTCTTTATTCTAAGTCAAATGTATTCATTCAGTTGTGATTAGTATAACAAATTGATCAATTTTATAAAGTTCCTAAGTCTAATATCAGTTTTTAAATCTACACAAATTATTAACATCAATTAAAAACTTACTGCTGCCCCCCTTCCCCCATGATGATAAGTCCTTTAAATGGCATGGTTTATGTTGGCTTGCTTGGATGGTTGGCTGATTTTGGAGGCACACCCAGCTGGGATAAAGATTGAGTCCTCGATCTGTGCTTAGGGATCACTCTTGTGGGGTTCAGGGTACTATATTGCGTGCCAGGGAGTCAACCCATGTTGACTATGTATAAGATCTTCCCCACTATAATTCTCTCTCTGGCCCCATGGGTATTCCTTCTTGAAGAAATTCCATGAGAACAGGCACTGAATCAGACTGAGTGAATATTTTGATTTTATAAAGTTTAGGAAATTGGGGCCAGAGTGAAAATACAGCGGTAGGGCGTTTGCCTTGCACGCAGCCGACCCGGGTTCGATCCTCGGCATCCCATATGGTCCCCTAAGCACCGCCAGGAGTAATTCCTGAGTGAAGAGCCAGGAGTAACCCCTGAGCATTGCCAGGTGTGACCCAAAAAAAGCAAAAAATAAATAAATGAATGAATGAATGAATTAATGAATAAATAAATAAATGGATGGATGGATAGGTAGGTAGGTTAGGTAGATAGGTAGGTAGGTAGGTAGGTAGGTAGGTAGGTAGGTAGGTAGGTAGGTAGGTAGGTAGGTAGGTAGGTAGGTAGGTAGGTAGGTAGGTAGGTAGATAGGTAGGTAGGTAGGTAGGTAGGTAGGTAGATAGGTAGATAGGTAGATAGGTAGACAGACAGACAGACAGACAGACAGACAGACAGACAGACACAGACAGACAGACAGACAGACAGATACAGTTTAGGAAATTGATTCTCAGATTTTACTTCACTAGAGACAAGAAAGAAACCTACACAAAAAGTATCATGAAAATAAGAATTTTTTTTTTTGCCTTTTTTGGGTCACACCCGGCAATGCTCAGGGGCTACTCCTGGCTCTGCACTCAGGAATTACTCCTGGCGGTGCTCGGGGGACCATATGGGATGCCAGGGATCTAACCCAGGCCGGCAGAGTCCAGCCGCGTTAAAGGCAAAATGCCCTACCCGCTGGGCTATTGCTCCGGCCCTTAAGAGATTGAAATTACAGCTATATATAATAAGAAACTAAAAATGAATACTGCAACCTTGCATGCATAATTCTGAATAGCAATATTAAAAAATGTGATGAGGTAGTTTATTTAATGTCTGTAATTTCATACTACAGATGGTGCCACTGAACCAAATATTTTGTTCTAATAGGTACAGGTTAAGAAAGATAACAGGAGGGCTGGAGTAATAGCACAGCAGGGGCGAGTGTTTGCCTTGCACACAGCAGACCTGGGTTTGTTCCCCCCCAGCATTTCATATGGTCCCCTGAGCACTGCCAGGAATAATTCCTGAGTGCAGAGTCAGAAGTAACTCCCAAGCGTTGCTGGATGTGACCAAAAAAAAGAAAACAAGATCGAAGAGTTGAAATGAAAATGGCAATGATTAAACCAAAAAAGACTTGTGCAACAAAAGCTTTACAATATTATATAAGAATTTTTTTCAAAAGCTCACTATTTGGATAGTTCATGACTTTTTTAGGATTAGCTTTATTCATATAGCTCATCATTATCAACTTTTCTTCCCCAATTGCCAAATCCCCAGCTCAAAAATAATTTGATATTTGTGAAAGATTAAAATAAAATGCACAATTAGAGGAATTAAGTGTAATGAAACCAGCATATTTAAGACAGTCTTTGTTCTGGAGAGACATGAGCAGTGCTCAAGGTTTACTCCTCCTCACTCTGCATTCAGGGGTCACTCCCAGTGAACTTGGGGAACCACATGGGATTTCAGGTATCAAACCCAGGTCTGCCAGGTGCAAGGCAAGTACCCTGCCTGCTGTACTACCTCTCTCTGGCACGTGGTCGACACGGGTTTGATCCCCGACATCCCATATGGTCCCCTGAGCACCGCCAGGGGAGTGCAGAGCCAGGAGTAACCCCTGAGCAGTGCCAGGTGTGATCCCCTCAAAAAAAAAAGAATAAATTAAGTGCTAGTTAGGCTACTGAGATAGTTAAAACAAGAGTAGTATATTATCTTTGTATATAAATTAGCATGTGATTTAATAGTTGACCTCTTCACATAACCATTATAGGACTTGATTAAAGAAAACGGATTTTATGTATTGCAATCCACAATGTGTAAGAGAAGGGAGAGGGAGAGAGAGAGAGAGAGAGAGAGAGAGAGAGAGAGAGAGAGAGAGAGAGGAGATAAAGAACCTGCCATACTTCTAAGTGTGTCGTGAGTGTAACCCACAATGTGTGGGAGAAGGAGGAGAGAGAGAGGGAGAGAGAGAGGAGATAAAGAACCTGCCATTTAGGCAGGACGTGGGAGGGAATTGGGGACATGGGTGGTGGTTGAGGGGGCACTGGTGGAGGGCAGGGTGCTGGAACACTGTGTGACCGAAACCCCCAAGCGTGAACAACGTTGTAATTGTATATCTCACGGTGGTATAATAAAATGTTAAAAAAAAAAAGAACCTGCCATAGAGGCAGGCTAGGGGAGGGGAGGAATTGGGGACATTGGAGGGGGAAATGGGCACTGTTGGAGGGATGTGCGCTGGAACACTGTATGACCGAAACCCGAACATGAACATCTTTGTAATCGTATATCTCACAGTCATATAATAAAAAGATTAAAAAAGAAAACATGTATTTAGGACGTGATCCCTGGCACCACCAGATCCCCAGAGCAGCACCTGGTGCATTTCTAAATGCCCTCAGCCGCATGGGCTGTGAATGCTGAAGCCCCAGGCAATTCCTGGCATCCTATTCTCAGAGCCCAGCACTGAACCCCTGGACCTGGGTTAAGAGGAATCACAGGATGGGTCCCTAGGCCTCCTGCATATCACCTGGGAGACCCCCCAAAAATTAAAATGAAAGAATAAAGAAGACTTGCATCAATTCTACAATGTGTGGAGCCGTTGGCTCAACCTCAGGAAGGAAACCTGAAGGATAGAAGGCAGGAAGGACAGAAGTGAGGAGAGAAAAAACACAGAAGAGAAAGAGAGTAGGAAAGGAAGACTGCTGGATCTGAAGCTAAATATAAAAAGTACTGCTATTTTTTTAAAAGTACTGTTATTTTGAATTAAACTGCAGCTGATTCAGAAATTTATAGTTCCTGTTATTATAGCTGAACATTTGGAATAGTATAGGAAATAGTACTTTATTCACTGAATAATTCTGACATTTACCTGTTGCTGTCTTCTCACGAAATTCTTCAAGTTTTGTCAAAGTTGCCGAAGTAAGCTGTGTTAGATTTACCTGTTCTGGAGGTCTGAAGAATTCTATTATTCTATTCACTGTTCTCTGTTAAAATAAGTATCATCAGTAGGAGGTACAAATGTAAAAAAAAAAAGTGAAATATATTAAAGTTAGGAATTTTTTAAAAGGCTTACTGCATCATAAATTATTTCTACGGGTTCAGCTTCTATGATACATCTTTGAGCAACCGTTTCATCTAATGGGTTTATCTCAAATATAATTTGAAAAAGTGATGTTGCATCATTCAGTGAAGACAGGAGACGAGGCTTTGTTGAATGAACTGGTGAGTTAGTAACATGAAATGAACCCACTTTCGGATTTCAAATCTGCAGGAAGAGACACAGGACAAAAAATTAAATAATAAGTTTAGTATTTTTTCAAAGTGAGAATTAATGAAAACTATCTCACTTTAAATTTTCTAGTATTTTTTTCATTCACACCAAAGAAATTAAACAACTATTTAAACTAAATTGACACAGATGGATTCACAAAGAACATTATGCATTTATTAATTTATAAATGACACAGAAACTAAAGGTTATCACGTCCAGTTCCCAACAAAGAAGTTTGGAGAACATCATTTCTTATTAACTTTAGATAAAAAGCCAAACTGAAAAATCAATTCCTCCTAGACTTGTAAGATCGAGTAAGATACAAGGAAAGTCACTGTCCCCAGAACTAGAGAGAGAGAGAGAGAGAGAGAGAGAGAGAATAAAACAGGAAACCATGGCTTATTAAAGCCTAAGGCTGGCTAACTCCATCTAAAGCCTTGCAGGGAAGCCAGCATGGAAAACTCTCAGGAACTAAGACTCAAGGAACAGGTAGTCACAGAACTCCACAATATTTTTTAGATATACCTCCAGAAATTGGATCAAGTTCCCGCTGGAAATATCAGAGTAAAACCCATTTCAGACAAAGGGAAACAGAACCATTTTTAAAAATTAAGCCAGAGCACTCAGTTCTTAAACAAGGTCTGTTCACTGGATTCCCTAGAATTGGAGAACTAGAGAATTAGAACCTATCCTGATAGGCTATTAATAGAACCTGAATGACCTGTACAAAGAAATGCCCAATTCCAATCCCCTCTAGTCAATCCTGCACCACATAAGGGAGTAGGGAAGGGGCCGTAGCAACAGCACAGCAGGTAGGGCACTTGCCTTGCATTCGGCTGACCCGGGACGATCATTGGCTTCCCATAGGGTCCCCCAAGCACCACCAAGAGGAGTGCAGAGCCAGGAGTAACTCCTGAGAATTGTCAGGTGTGACCCAAAAACCAAAAAAAGGGGAGGGGGACAGGGATAGGGAAAATGTAGGAAAATCTCACGAAGTCCAAAGGCCAGGCGCAGAAGCTGATTTAAAGTCTGAGACGGTAATCAGGGACCATGTTAGATTGCTCAGGAATGAAGTTGGGGCCTTTTATGGCAGGTATGTGTCACACACTTGAACAATCTACCTGGACACAAGCTGGGTTTTTGGCTTCATTTTTTTGTATTTTGTTTTGGAAGAGAAGTGATTACTTTGGTTTGGGGGGCTATAGCTGGCAATGCTCAGGAACCACGCTTGGCAATGCTCAGTGAACCATACACAGCACCAAGGATCGAACCAAGCTGACAACTACTGTCGCATTCTGGCAAAGTGCCTCAAACTTTGTACAAAATGTTGGCTTCTTCAAGCTGTTTTTGGCAAAAATGTACAAGATGATTCTATAGAAGTTGAAGAGATGAAGAATAGATGGAACAACCTTGTAAAACAAGCAACTGAAGGAGTCACTTTTCCTGATTTCAACTTTGCTACAAAGTTTTAATCTTTAAATAATCAGGATTGTACTGAAAGAGGGTTAGGCAAAATGATGGATCACAAGTTCAAATAAAAACCCTTTATTAAAGATAAACTTTGACAATAACACATGAAACAGAAGGTCAAGAACATTAGCCATCAGGGAAACGCAAATCAAAACCACAGTGAGATACCACTTTATAGCTGTTGTAATGGCAATAATCAAAAGATGGAGAAGCGTAGGCAAGGATGAGGGACAACTGGAAACCTCATACAACGCAACTGTGTAAAATATTAGTCCAAGTTACTTTGGAAAGCAGTTAAAATGTTTAACAGCTACTATGGAAAACTACAATTTCACTTTTAGGTACATATTGCCCCCAAAAAAAATTAAAACTATTTTACACACAAAATATTGCAAGTGAATATTAGCATCATTATTCATAAGAGCCCCCAAATTTAAAATAAACACATCACCTGATGAATGAACAAACAAAATGTGGTATATACACACAACGGAATATGAAAGAATGAAGCACAAATTGGGCACTATAGATGAACCTTGACCTAAAAAATACCATTCAAAATTAAAGCAATTTGAAATTGAAACACAAAAAGGCCATTTATAATTCTGTTCCATAACTCTACATATACAGAGGCCCCAAAACAGAACAATTCCAAGAAACAGAAAGTACGCTGAGCCCCAGAGCAACAGCTAAACAGGACAGAGCACAGGATTCATGCCTTCAGCACCATAAGACCCCAACCCAAGCACTCCCAGAGAAGACCCTAAGCACCAGGCTAGGTGTGACCCCAAACCAAGACAAGCCAGTGAGAACCAGGGACCAAACATATGCATCCCCGCCAGGCCCAGAGGGGCACACGCTCCTGAGTAGGGTCAGCTGGAGTAACTGTGGAGCGCTTGGGATGGCCATGGAGGCTCTGCGTCCAGCAGCAGGGGCCAAGCAGCACACATTCCTGGCTCAACACTGAGCTCTACCCAGGGTCCCCCAGAAAAATAAGTAGTCATAGACAGAGGCACAGGAGAAACTAAGGGACAGAATTTTACTTTACTGGGATGAAAAAATGTTCCAGAAGCAGCCAGCGGGGCTGTTGTACAACCCTATAAAACATACCAATACAGATTTGAAGGACACACCAAATGAGCTGGATACAATGGATGAGATGTCCATAATAGGTGGAATGTACAATATCCAAAAGTTTTGTTTGATTTGTTTGGGGGTAATTCCTGGCAGTGCTCAGGGCTTACTCCTGGCTTTGGACTCAGCGATCACTCTGATGTTTGGGGAAAGCTATGTAGTGCTAGGAATTAATCTCAGGTCAGCTGCTTGCAAAGCAAGAGACTTACAAGGTCTACTATCTCTCCAGCCCAAAATTTTTAATAATTTTTAGATAAAGATATTCTTAAATGTCATACTGTTAATGCTGTCTCTTTTTCTATGCTGACTTTATTATTCTTGCCCATTTATGATATCTCAGCATAGTTTTTCATTAAATATTATGACTAATTTAAAAATATAAATACTTTTAAAATACATAATATATATTATTAAAACAAAATCAAAGTCCTTAAAAACACAAAAGGAAAGGCAGGAGAGATAGTACAGAGGAAAAGGCAGATAAAAGTATATACAAAATACTAAACAACTGTCATCAGGTTTCCTATAAAATGTAATGAATACTTACTTAAATGCTTGTGCTCCCGGTCTTTGTATAATCATGGTGCTAAATTCTTCTACCACAACATCTAACAGCTCAGATTTTTCTTGTTTTTCTCTTAGAACAATAGACATACTTTTCAAGTGAACAAAAATTTTCATGGCTTCAAACTAGAGTATATTGAGAGAAATTTAAAAAATGCACATCCACATATAAATATAAAAATAGTATTATTCATAAATTAATTTTCTTCCCACTAAGAAATCCCTGATATAAATATGTAACATTAAAAGGTAGAGGGCAAGTTCATCACTCAGAAATTAAATGCTGTATGAACAGACTCAGAATGATCACAGAACAAACCAACAAAATATTTCTGAACTAAAAATAGTCATATTTAATCTTTAAAGCACAAAGCAAGTTTTGGGCAAGGCTGGAACAACTTACTGTTTTGGGCAAGGTTGGATCAACTGCAGTTTCACTATAACCAATTGCTTCATAGAGAACAGTCTTCTCCTCTAGAGTCAACATTTCTTCAAGTATCGCTTGAATTTAGAAAATGGAATTTTGTATGATTTCTAACATATTCCATGAACAAGTGTTTTTGTTTTGGTTTACTTTGGGGTTTTGGGGGTTTTTTGGGGGTGTGGTGTTTCTGGGCAACCCTGCAGTGTTCAGGTCATACTCCTGGTTCGGTGCTCAGCAACCACTCCTGGCGGGGCTTTGAAGACTGACCATATGGGATGCCAGGGAAAGAACCCAGGTCAGCCACATGCAAGGCAAGCCCTTTACGGCTGTACTCTGTCTCCAGTCCACATTTTGTCTTCTAACAGATAACAAAACTAAACCACAATTTGGCTGCTTTCAATATACTACATGCAAATTTTTATTTTAATTAAGCTTTTTAAGAAAGTTTAAGCACTGAATGTTAAAATGGCACTGGAAATTTTAAAAAGGCTTTATAATATCAATTGTTTATTCAGCAACATAAATTCTAGTAGTTGCTTTGAATCAGAGCTCACCAACTGACTGTGCCATGCCACTGTGCCAGGCAACACACTGGGCAGAGGAATAGAGGGTCAGTATCATTCATTATCTGCCACATCTCACAGAACCAATAGTCCAAAATTCTGCCACTTTCCAGCACCTCAGTGACACTGACACACCCAAGGCATGAACTTAAAGCATCAAAATCTCTGGATCGTTTGTCTGCTACTATACTATGATAATGATAATCTGTAGATATTTTATGAATCTTAGCTGAAACTTTTCATTTTTGATATATATTTATAGAAGTTTAAGGTGCGTTATTGATAATATATCATGCATATAGAATCACATATCTAATCCAATCAGAAACTTTTTGCATGATTTTAGTTTCGCCTCTTCTGAGGTTAGTTATAAAACTGTAGCCTAATAATCAGCTGTGTTGAGAGAAGAGTAAATAGGCGTACTTCCAGGTTTAGGTTTTGGCTGCTCTTTAGTTTTAGGTGGTTCTGACCAAGTCCACAACCAGTGAAACCATCCTTTATTTTCATCTGGATCTTCTACTCCTTCTTTGTAAAGCTTATGCCCGGCTTTCTTTACCTGAAATGAACACATTTTCTAATAAATGACAAGTTATCATATATTCAAAACTCTCAAAATGAGTAGCACGATTTTCAAAGTAATATCTACTTGAGAAAGTATATATAAGCAAATATATAATCTGATAATAGAAAGAATAATTTCAATATTAGCCAGGCAGCAAGTTAGGAATACGAGGCTGTCTAGCCCACAAAAAGAGAACCGGAGTGGTCATATCGCAGGTAGGGCTTTGCCTCGCACGTGGCCGACTCAGATTTAATTCCTGGCACCTCATCCAATGCTCCCATTCTGAGGACCACCAGGAGTAACTCCTGAGGGCAGTCAGGAGCAAACCGTGAGCACTGCTGGTGTAGCCCATTAAGGGGGTGGGGAGAGAGAAGAAAAAGACTGGCCTTTTCCAATTCATACAAAACCTGAGTACTTACAAAAATAAGCTAAATAATGAAGAATATTTCCCATAGAATTTCTGGAGACAGTACAGTGGGCAGTGCACAGGCCCAACCCGAGGTTGATGCCCCATACCCCTAGCACTGCCAAGAGTGATCCCTGATTGCAGAACTAGGAGTAAGCCCAGGAACTGCCAGGTATGACACAAAAAACAAAACAACACAACAAAAGAAAATTTTATGTTGTAAATGCATATGGTAATTTAAGGGGTCTAGAGTCTCTAGATTTGATAGTTAAGCAAATCTGCACTCCTGTTAGGAAACAGTATTATTGAAGTTCAAAAGTACAACACAGCATCTGCCAATGTAAAATGCTTATTTACCTTCAGAACAAAACAAAATATAATTCAAAATTACCTCAACTTCTGCCTGTTGTCTTGATATAACTATATTAAATATATCCAAAGATTTTTCCAACTCCTAAAGATATAAACAAAAGCGTTTAATTTCATAAAAATGACCACTTTAATATCTATCAAACTGCTGAACTAAAGGAAAAATAATGGATGGTTGGAAACAAAACATACACTAAATTCTGAAAAAGAAAGTTATACACACATCTCAAATTAGAAATAGTAATGATCAAGTAACACTCCAAATAAAAATAATTATCATCTGTGTCATATGAGTTACAATTCTAAGATTTCCAATACATACACAATGTACCATTTAGGCATTGTTTAAATGACTCTTATTACGGAAAAGGAAAGAAAGTACAGGGTAAGGCACTTGCCTTGCACACATTGGACCCAAAGTGATCCCTGGCATCAGGTAGGGTCCCTCAAGCACCTCCAGGATTCACACCTGAGCACAAAACCAGGAGTAACCCCCAAAGTACTGTTGGATATGGCCCAAAATCCAAAAAAGTTTTGAAAATGACTTTTACTTGGATTTTAAGTACAGGTAGGGTAAGGTTATTAGTGATCCTTTCAACCAAAGTTATAACCATAAATTATTCAAGTTCTGTGCGCAGTTGCTATGTCACGACTAAGATGACATGCTGAGTGAGAGAGATGTGAAGGGGGCCATCAAGCAGCTGTTGAGAACATGGACACCTTGGGTGCAGCTGACCCTGGAGGTCAGGCCTCGGCCATCAAGCAGCTGTTGAGATCATGGGCACCTTGGGTGCAGCTGACCCTGAAGGTCAGGCCTTGGCCAGCTCCAAAGAGCCCACACTGAAGTACTGGCCTCAGCAGCTGAGAATCACTCTCAGGGCCCCAGGGTTTCCTGAGCATGTGAGAAACCCTGTCTCAGGGTTTCTCAGAAAAGATTCCAACAGACAGACATAGACGTGCACTGGAGCTTGTGTTAACCTCACATTTTTTACTATAGTTGTCGAAATACACTGAGACATTCTCACGTCAGCATGACTCTATTATTTCCATGATGAGTTGAGGATTTGACGTTTAAGCCACAATTTCTATAGCGAGAATAAATGACAACCTGTTGTCTACAGAACAGCTGAGCTCTGACTCCACTATCTAATCAGCACCTGGAAGGTTCAAGAGCCAAAACCGAAGTCGACCAGTAAACACCTCAAAAGCTTCTCAACCAAAGCATTCCTGATGTGCGTCTAAAACCTTCCATAACAAAAACACAAGTGAATCTCAATCTCAGGAAGATTCTTACTTGATGCTGATCTAACACTAATTTAAATTGCTATTCCTCTCTAAGTTCAAGAGTCCTCTGTAGAATATCTAACAATACGGGGCCACAGCAATAGCACAGCGGGTAGGGCATTTGCCTTGCATGACCACAGTTCGGTCCCTGGCATCCCATATGGTCATCCAAGCACCGCCAGTAATTCCTGAGAGCCAGGAGTAACCCCTGAGCATCTCCGAGTATGGCCCAAAAGAAGAAAAAAGAATATACAACAATGCTAACAGTAAAATTCTCAAAACATGCAACTAAATATAAAGTTGGTGGTAAAGACTAGAAAGCAAAAAAAGTTAAAAGAGAAAAGGAACTCTGTCTAGACAGAAAATTTGGTTAAGTTTAAACAAGAACTGCAAGTAAATACAACGTGAGAGATAGCAAATCTAGAATAGGAGTGAAAGACAAATGGACTATATGTGTGCAAACCTCTCTAAATGTAAGCATGATCTGTATAGCCGACAAAGAAATGTATTGTTACATGAATGCTGGCTTAGGGGAAACGCAATAGAAACAAAATCGGAGGCTTTTGGAAACGACCCAGAGAAGACAGGAATCAGAAAGCACTTGAGCTTTTGAGTATAAAATGTCATAATGTCACTCAAAAGAAGCTACGCTGACCTTCTCTCAGCATGGACTCTGAGAGAAGGACACCTCCTAAGCTGTCCTGGGACTCTACTAGTGTCAGTCTGACTGACCACTCCCCTGCCAAGGGACTTACACCTGCTGACATCAATTCCAAACCTCTCAGCTCATGTGTGAAAGAACTGGAAAGCGGTCCCTTCCTCTTGGAAAGGACACCTTTCTGGACACTAGGGACACCTCCCCCAGCCTAGTGGCTGCACTGAAACCCAGAACCATACAGATGCTAAATGCATTACTCCACCCCACCCACACACTAGTGGGGAAACTACAGAGTCTTTCACAGGAACTAGATCTACACCTTCCTATCACACTCAAATACCATCAGTACATTTGTAATGAAAAGTCTAAATAACAGCAGTAGCCCCTTAGTATAAATAACTGATCAGGCCTGAACTCAGGTAAGCAGGTATCTAAAGCGTCATTGTGAGCACCCATAAAACTCTAAAAACAACGGAGAAACAAAGGAACTCAGCTGAACTGGCAGATGGGACAGAAGTCCCGCTGAGTCCTCAAGTTCAACAAAGCCCAGTCAAAGGGGACCTCGATCAATACTCTGCAAGAGCCATGGAATTAAGCTATTACTGGAAGAGAAATTCAATCGATTCAACGAACTGATTAAGAGTTTCAAAAAAAAAAGTTTTAAAGAACACACAAACAAAGGAGATAAAAAATACAATAGTAAGACACAGTTACAGAATTATGAATTTAGAGAACCAGATGAACAAGTTCAAGGACAAAATACAAGCAGCATCAATAATGAAGTGCCTGAAGGAAAATGAATCTAAGATACTTAATGAACAACAAGAATAATAATCTCCAATTTATACAAATATAACCAGAAAGAGAGGAAAAAGAGAAACGGGAAAGAACTTTGGTGGAAGAGAACTTCCCAGTTTCTAGAGGGAACCTTGAGCAGAGTGAATGCAAGGTATGAAAATGGAGATACCTAGATCAACCTGTTCCCTAGATTATACTCCTGAGAAAGACAAGGAAGGAACAAACTGAGGTGGGGGTGGTTTAGAAGAGGTGAATGAGAAGTAACAAGCACAGAGGCAAGGAGTCTCAGACACATGAGTGGGGTACAGGTGTAATATATTTATAGGAGTCTCAGACACATGAGTGGGGTACAGGTGTAATATATTTATAGGAGTCTCAGACACATGAGTGGGGTACAGGTGTATTATCTATATATCTGAATCAACAAAACTGAAAGCACTGGATTCAAACTGTAACAACTAAACTTAAAAACATACCCGTCAAGGAGTTGGGAGGATGATGGGAGGTAGTGGGAGGGAAACTGGGGAAACTGAAGTTAGCACTGGGGATAGGGTTGGCATTGGAATACTGTATCCCTGAAACTCAACTATCAATAGCTTTATAAATCACAGCATTAATATGTTTTAATTTTCATTAAAAAGACTAAGAAAAACACAGTCAAAATTAGAAAAGGTAAATCAGGGTAATAAATTCATCTCAAACAATGACTTATGTAGTACAAAATACTTAATGACAATTTCTTAATGCTTGCCTCCAAAGAGTTGAGAATTTTAGCAGCTGGCTTCTTTACTGTTAGCTTTTTTTTATAAAGTTCTTTATATTGCTTCATTTTTTGTCTATGTTCTATAATATGCTTCCATGACCACATCTGTAACCTGGGGGCAACATTTACTTCAAGAACTCCTTGAATAGCATAAGCCCACCTAGTAAAAACACAAAACACAAAACCCATACGGTTGAAATGCTCAAACTAATAGCATAAAATATTGTTGATACTGCTTTCTCTCTAGCATATATAATACAGACTGAACACATGCTTTCTCCCTGCCCTTCTTGCATTAACGTATTACTTTTATCATTCTTTTTGAAAATGAGCAAGTATATTGAGTTTTGTTAAGATAAACATAACAGTTCTACAGAACTATTCAAGTATTGTCAGATACTTTGTCTCCCAAATAGTAATTTAAATAGTCAACTGTCAGTTCTAGAAAAAAGGCAAAAGTTCAATGAAGTAACAACAGATTTGGATTGTAAAACATATTACAGCTTAAGCATTCCCATAACCTTGTTGTGCTTTCAAATACAAGTTTAATAATACAGATTTTATATCTGGTATGATTTTGAAAATCTGTATAATGACACTTATAGACAACAAAGCGTGATATAACACTGATTAATTCAAAAATATGTAATTGAGGGCCAGAGCAATAGTAAAGTGGGTAGGGCGTTTGCCTTCCATGCGGCCAACCCAGGTTTGATCCCCAGCATCCTATATTGTCCCCGAGCACTGCCAGGAGTAACTGTTAAGTTCAGAGCCAGGAGTAACCCCTGAACATTGCTGGGTGTGTCTTTAAAGAGTACCCATAAAACATTATATATATGAATGATACTTCAGTATTCCAATTATAAAGTGTTAAAAAGAAGTGATTAAGTCAACGTGGTTTTAAAAAAAGGAAAGAAAAGCAGTTCAATTTACAGCTACAAACCAAATTATAATTTAAAACAGACTTAAATATTTCTTCTAAAGTCAAAGAAATTCATTTCTATTCCATATTCTTTTTTTTAAAAAAGAGTTTACCTATTTCTTGCATTGAAAACAGACTTAAAAATGTCTTCTATATTAAAGAAATTCATTTCTATTCCACATTCTTTAAAAACAAGACAGTTTACCATTTTCTCGCATTGTTGTGAAGTGGTACATCAGGTTTGAATTTCCTGTATGGCATATTTTGTGTCATCATATCAATTGATTCAAGAAGTTCCATAACACTGAAATACTATAAAATAAAGAAAAATTAAAGCTCTTAAGTATTTCAGATTTTTGTTTGTTCAATCATAAGTGAGATAACTGAATTTCCCTGTAAAATGGAGCTAAAGACGTGGCCAACGATTAAGCGGGACGCCTCTCATATACACGGACTGGGCTCCATCCCCAGCACCTGCAGCACAGTGAACATCTTAGTTCTGCTGCGGGCCAAAGAGACAGCGCAGTGGCAGGATGTTCACAATGGTTCAATCCCCACCATTTCATATGGTGTACTGGGCACCACCAGGAGTGATTGCTGTGTGGACCAAAACCAAAAGCAAACAAAATCTTAGCTGTTTTTCTCAAACAATCTACAGTTTCACACACACACACACACACACACACACAAATTACCTGATGTTTCTTAAATTCAATCGCTATGTCATGTAACTCAATTTCTAGGTTAACCTTAGGGGCGGAAAAGTCCAAGTCGGACGGCGATTCATCTGAAGCTTGGCATCAGCAGATATAGGACGAAATACTAGAAAAATCACAAATTTTTTTTTAACTGTTAGATTTCAAGAAACTCAAAGAAAATAACTGAGTTTTATAAACTCTTTCTACAGTTACTAAATTCTTGAAAATTTGCTCAAATAAACTTTTAATTTGTAATGAATATTATTCTATCTCTGTCCTACCTATAATCAATGTTCTCTGTATGTACCACAAAGGCCATATAAACTTCTCTCAAAACAGCAATATAAAATCTTGCAAGCAGAAACACACTAAAACAATCAAAAAATTATTCTAATAAGGTAGCAAAACAACAGTACAGTGCCTGGGGCATTGGTCTTACACACTGCTGACCTAGGTTCAACCCCTAACATTCCATATGGTCCCCTGAGCACCATTAGGAGTAATCCCTGATTACTACTGGGTGTGAACCAAAAACAAACAAAAAATTCTATTGAAAGTGTAGTTTTCTCCAAGGCCAGGCAAAACATGGACCAGGAGGACTTGTCAATGGTTGGAATCTACCACAACTGTGCAGGAGTCAAAGACAGAGAAGGGATTAGTGTGCTAATAATTGTTGGAAATGGTGATGCCAGACTAAAACTGGCAGAGATATACATGATAACCCCTAAATGTATGGACTGCAAGCCACAATATGCAAGAGAAGGAAGAGAGAGAAAGAGAAAAAGTGCCTGCTATAGAGGCAAGCTGGGGGGGGAAGAGGGAGGGAATCAGGGACATTGGTGGTGGGAAACATGCACTGGTGGGGGATGGCTGCTGGAAACATTGTATAACTGAATCTCAATCATGAACAGCTTCTTTTGTAACTGTATATCACACGGTGGCATAATACAATTTTTTTTCAAAGTGTAGTCTTAAAGGATCCATGGATATTAAGAGTATGCTACAGGGGAAAGATATCAAACAACTGACTTTATATAATTATAATTTCTTTTGCTATCTATCTATTTCTCTGTTTATAACACATAAAGTAGGGGAGAGAAAATTCATAAGTTTGCTCAATATAACCTTCTTTCAACCTAAAATCTAAGGATTCACTATCAACCCTTTGCATTTCGAGCAAAATGAGTAAGACAGGAGATGAGTAATAAGAAAATATAGAGGTCAACTATTAAATCACATGCTAATTTATATACAAAGATAATATACTACTCTTGTTTTAACTATCCCAGTAGCCTAGCTAGCACTTAATTTATTCTTTTTTTTTTTTTTTTGACGGGGGTCACACCTGGCAATGCTCAGGGGTTACTCCTGGCCTGCACTCAAGAATTACTCCTGGCGGTGCTCAGGGGACCATATGGGATGTCGGGGATCGAACCCGGGTCGGCCGCATGCAAGGCAAACGCCTTACCCACTGGGCTATCACCCGGCCCCACTTAATTTATTCTTTTACACACTAATTATTTTAATTTTTTTTTTATTTATTGTATTGAGTCACCATGCCATACAGTTAGAAATCTGTTCATGATTGGGTTTCAGTCACACACTGTTCCAGCATCCATCCCTCCACCTGTGATGCTTCCCACCACCAATCGGTCCTTTACCTCCTTCCCCAGCCTGTCTCTATGGCCGGCACTCCCTTCTCTCTCTCCTCTCTCTCTCTCTCTCTCTCTCTCTCTCTCTCTCTCTCTTTCCTCTCTCTCTCCTATCTCTCTCTCCTTTCTCTCTCTCCTCTCTCTCTCTTCTCTCTCTCTCTCTCTCTCTCTCTCTCTCTCTCTCTCCTCTCTCTCCTCCTCTCTCTCTCTCCTCTCTCTCTCTCCTTTCTCTCTCTCCTCTCTCTCTCCTCTCTCTCTCTCCTCTCTCTCTCTCTCCTCTCTCTCTCCTCTCTCTCTCATTGGGCATTATAATTTGCAATACAGGTACTGGGAGGTTACATATTTTTTCCTCTACCTATTCTGCACACAGTTCTTATACAGTGGGCATTTACCACCGTCTTTGTCACAGTGGTCCCCCTTCCCTATCCCAAGTGCCTTTACCCCAAGAGGTTAAAGCAGGCTTCCAAGCGTGAACCAAACCTCCTGGCCCCGTTTCTACGTGTCCTTGGATATTGGTTTCATATTATGTTAATCATTTAAATTTTAATGAAAGAAGACATTTATCAACTGGAGATAGATAAAAATACATTATGGCATATAGACATAACGATAAGCAGTTACAAGAAAAGGCATGCACATAAATGAGCAGATAAATACAAGACAGAAACACCAGGGGCATATGGCGCAGAGGCTGCACGCATGAGGCGCTGAGTTAGAGCCCTACAATGCATGCCCACACTCAGGACCGGCAGTGCAGTCTGGCGGCCCCTGCACGGCTGGCCCAGCAGGACTGAAGCGCATCTGCAGGCCTGGAAACTGGCTGTGCAGCAAGGCTGCAGCAGTATCTGGAGAGCTGGCCCCAAACTCACCCCATCCCCGGCAGTGTGGCGCCCCAACCTTGAAGGGCATTCAGCATTTGAAAATTACAACTTCGAGGAAGGTTTTTTGGAGAAGGGGTGTTCCCCTGCGTGCTCTTCTCAGAGGCTATTCCTGTCTCACGCTCAGGGGTGATGGAACACAGGGCTGAACTCGAACCCGTATCTGTAGAGCCACACATGCCACCCACTGTACCCTTCCTGGCTGGAGTAAGGTTGGAGCTCTCCGACTCTACTTTCAGTACGTATATTCCCCAGGCCATGGCCTCGCAAGTCAACTGTTTCCACTACACGGTAACAAACTCAGCTGGCCCTCAAAGCTGATGAGCAATCTCACAACATCAACATCCGTTACTCTGCAGAGAAGACGAACCCAAGATGCAGTCTATTTTGGCGCATAACCAGGAAAGTTGGAAATGATTTTCATACTTTTACTATTTTTTGTTTAGTATTTTTTGGAGGCCACACTCAGCTCAGAGCTACTCTGACTTAGAAGGGACTCTGGCAGTGTTTGGGGGACCACATGCAGTGCGAGGGATCCAACCGGGTCGGACATGTTCAAGGCAAGTGCCTTTTGTGTTGTCGCTCTGGTTCTGATTTTTACACTTTTAAAGAAGAATTATATGATCAGAACACATGGACTGAAAAAAATACAAATTATGTGCCCTTAGCAAAAATAACTTGACTATCCTTACCTGAGAACCCAGGGAAGCTGCTGAAGTTGTAATATTCAAATTCAGACATTCATAAGAATATCGTTCCTGTTATTACATATATCTAAAATGCTTAGCCTCACTCCCAGAGGTTCAGCAAGTCTTGGAAACACCCTAGAATGATTTCCACATTTTGGACCACACCTGACAGTGTTCGGGGAATATTCCCACTCTCAGCTTGAGGGTTACTCCCAGAGGTGCTTAGGGGCAAAAGATCAAACTTATGTGGTAAACAAGATCAAACTCAAGGCCCCTGCTTACATAGGAAACTTTTAAACTATCTTCCAAGCCCTACCTAGAATTTGTGTTTCTAAAAGTTTCCAGGTCCTAATGATGTGAATTTGAAGCACAGTATGAGAACACAACTCAATTCACTTTCTCATTTCCCTATATGGACTATTTCAGAGCCTCTCATGTTTCCAAAAGCATCAGAGGGCAGGAAGGAGGGAGGAACACAGAAGAGACATTCCATAAGCCACTAACGCTAACCCATCTCTACTCCACCGGGATGAGGATGTCTCTCGTTAATAACTGCTCACATAAATGAACTGGCATGTCCTGCCTATTGCAGACTATGCCACACATCTGCTAACTTTCGTCTTTCACACATATTCACTCGAACTCTCCCTTCTCTTCCCTTTTCATGCTCTGCTTCATCGGGCCCATCAGAGCCTAAACTACTCTCTCCTTAAACCAACAGAAATAAAAGAAACTCCAATAAAACCTTAACTCCGGGTCAACCAGCCATAGCATGCGGGCCTCAGACGCACCTGGGGAAGCTGGAACTCCGCTTTCCCCTGGCTAAGCTGACCATGGGGCTCCCGGGAGGACAGATGGGTTTTGGGAGTGGGCCCATCACCTCAGGGGGTCCCGGAAGCAGCCGGATGAGACTCGCCCACCGCACTAGCCACCACCTTCGCTGTCCGGACGCTGGGATACTACCTCACGACCAGATTAACAGAGCAAAAATCAGTTTGAGCCCAGGTAGGCAGCTCCCAGAAGCGGGAATCACTGGGAATTCGTCAAATGGAGTCAGGGTCCCCCCTCCATTTTGTGGAGCCTGGTGGCCCCACCCAGGAGCTGCCCTGGGCGACCAGCCATAGCATGCGGGCCTGGACGCGCCTGGGAGGCTGGAACTCTGCTTCCCCCGCCCCCCCAAGCTGACCATGGGGGCTCCCGGAAGGACAGATGAGTTTTGGGAGTGGGCCCATCACCTCCAGGGGGTCCCTGAAGCAGCCAGATGAAACTCACCCACCACACTAGCCACCACCTTCGCTGTCTGGACGCTGGGATACTACCTCACGACCAGATTAACAGAGCAAAACCAGTTCGAGCCCAGGTCCATTAAAATAGTGAAAACAGTAATGTCCTTTAATGCACTGCATTCCACGATGTGCAGGAAAGTTTGGCCGGAGGGAGAGATAAAGAGGAGAGAAATGACATACAGAACCCGCCAAGTAGTTGAGGTGTGGGAGAGGGGAGGGAGGTGGGGACATTGGTGATGGGAGATGGGTTTGGGTGGAGGGATGGGTGTTGGAACACTGTAGAACCAAAATTCGACATGAGCATCTTTCAATTGTATGTCTAAAATGGTGTAATAAAATTTTGGGGGAAAAAAATAAAATATAAAAAAGAGGGGGAAAAAAATAAAACCTTAACTCTCTAGCAGCTATTCCACCTATCAGCTTGTGACCTCTCTAACCCCCACTTCATGACTGCACTGAAAAATCATTTGGGGTCTTTATCTTTCCTTTCCCAGCTGCCAATTCACCTTTAGCAGTAGAAGGCACGGGAGATAGCACAGGAGGAAGGGGTTCGAGTCCTGGCCCACGAGCTCACTCCCCAGCTCCTACGCCAGCCGGGTTCTGGGCCCAGCTCCTCCCACAGCCCCTATGAAGGAGGCTGGCCTGGGCAGGCACTGGCAGCCGTGACCGTGGGCGCATCAGCGCAGGCTTTAGTACTGACATCCACGGGCGGCGGGCAGCAACTCCCCCAGCTCTCTGCCAAGCACTGCTGGCAACCTCACCAGACAATTCTCCCTGAGGTTCCCAAAGGCGCCTTCACACTTTGCCGGCCTGACCCAGAGAGGTTCCCCGTTAGCCCCTGAGTGAGGCTCCTGCTCTCAGACGGTGAAGACGGCAGCCTGAGGGAAGCACTGCTCCGTCTACCTCTGGTTCCATTCCCTTAAGTCACAGAATTCTCTGCTCCTCCAAATCCTACTAGAGCTCCTCTTTTACTGAACTTTCCTGGTTCAAATCACATGTAGTTTCTCTCTCCTCATGATCCTGACCAACAGAGCAGGAAGTAACCATGAGAGTAAAGGCATCATCAAATAAGGCAGTCTCATCCGCTATGGTGTTTCCACTGAGGAGTCAAGAAAACAAAGCCATAAAAGGAAAAGTAGAGTAAGTATAAGGACCATTTCTGGATCATTCCTGGCATTGCTCAAGGAACCATATGCGATACCAGGGATATAATAAGGGTTGGTTGAGTACAAGGTAAGTACCTGACTCCCTGGTCCTAAAGAAGAAAAAATGTAAATGTATATTAAAAACAGTATCACACTAATTTAGTGGAGCAGCCCATTAAATTGCATTCTCATGTAAAAATGCCTTTCAGAGATTCTCAGCCAGTGAACATACTTCAGCAGCATCACATTCATATCCTCTCTTCTAACTACTTAATTTGCTATAGCTCTGAAATATACTCAAAAGCTCCACTACAACAAAGATAATGTTCTGCTTGCATATATATGCCTGCGTGTATATGTGTCTATATACACACTCATATGCAAGCAGAACATTATCTTTGTATATATATATACAAAAGATTACATTCTCTTTTTTTTTTTTTTTTTTTGCTTTTTGGGTCACACCCGGCGATGCTCAGGGGTTACTCCTGGCTCTGCACTCAAGAATTACTCCTGGCGGTGCTCGGGGACCATATGGGATGCCGGAGATTGAACCCGGGCCGGCACGGGCCGGCCGCGTGCAAGGCAAATGCCCTACCCGCTGGGCTATCGCTCCAGCCCCTACATTCTCTTTTATATATATTAAAAATAAGAAAACATTATCTTATATATATACACAAATACATACACACATATACATATATACATTTAACTATAAAAGAAAATTAACAAGAAGTATGGTGACATCAATAATGATTTAAAATTTGGAATGGGAGCACTATTTAATACCAATTACATGATATTATAGTTTGTTTTAACTGACAAAATATAAAACAAATGCACTATCTTGTGAACTATACATACCAGATTCATAACCTTCTGGAACAGCATTTTCTTGCACAATACCTTTCTTCAAGATGGCCTATCAGAAAACAAATTGCTTTTACTTATATTCCTGTTAACATACCTTTATTCAACACATCTATTAAGTATACAAGAAAAACAGTTAATGGTGATGTAAAACCTCAAACTTGAAACTTTAGCTTAGGACTCAATTATAAAAATATATAAGTGGTTGGTCAATATAATACTAAACTACTATCATAAAACAATGTTCTCCTTAAAATGAATTAATTTTTAGAATCCCTAAAAATATTTATGCCAGAATTCAATCCCTGGTCCATATGGTCCTCTGGGCACTACCAGGAGTGATTTCTAAGCACAAAGTCAGCAGTACACCATGAGCATCACTCCATTTTTTAAAAATAAATATCACTAGTAAATATTTGATTTCTATACCTGTTTTATATTCCTGTTTACCTAAGGTCATCTCAAAAACTCTCAGAAGAGGGCCGAAGCGATAGTCCAGCGGGTAGGGAGTTTGCCTTGCACGCGGCTGGCTTGTGCCGGCCCGGGTTCAATCCCAGGCATCCTATATGGTTCACCCAAGCACCGCCAGGAGTAATTCCTGAGTGCAGAGCCAGAAGAAACCCCTGAGCATTGACGGGTGTGACCCAAAAAAGAAAAAAAAAAAAAAAAATACTCAGAAGAAAAGGAGTCTTCAGAGGAAAATGTTCAAAAAGTCCTGCCTGCCCTATGGAATTATGAAGATACCCGTGTACACGACCAGAGAGATGGTAGGGCACTTGTCTTGCACACAGCTGACCCAGGTCTGATCCCCAGCACCACATACTGAATCCCACCAGGACTGGTCCCTGAGCACAGAGCTACAAGCACAGAGTGTCAGGTATAGCCCCAAAACACAAACAAAATATAATAAAAGTGTACATGTTTAGACATGTCTACATTCAGACAGAAAAATATATCTTAATTCAACTTATTAATTAATTTGGATTAACTAATACAAATTTCAATCTGAATTAATTTTGAATTGATTTGGCTATTATAGTTGATAATGGATAAATTTCTAGGAAAAAAGACCAATGACTATAGGATCTTAGTAAATGACTAAGAATAAAATCTTATGAAAAATACAATCCCAACAGATTTGAATGCAAACATTACAAAAAATTTTACTTACCAAAGATATTTCAGGAGTATCATGATAGAACATCTGAGATTTTACATTCCAATACGCAAAAAGGTTATCCAATTGGATTAACTGAAATAAAACCAAGCTTATTATGTTGGAGTTTTGTTTGAAATATTTTAAACATTCTACTTTTGAAAGTCTTAATTATTTTAAAAAAGGCAAATTTTAAAAAATTGCCATGAATCTTAATGTTTTCCAAAGTGGGTAATACCACAACCCCTCACTGCCCACCTCCCACCCCTACACTACCAAAAGCATGAGCTAGTGGGGAGAGGGGCACTATTTTTTGTTCAATTATGGTAGATTTCCAGTGGCACTGGATAAATTTTTTTGAAAATGAGGCAGTAGGTCACAAAAAGTTTGGAAACTTCAAACCTAGTCTACATATGGCTGGTGATGACACCTCAATGCAAGTGCTCGTAGGACTCCCCAGATCTCTACAGGATCCCCCAGGAATGAGGCAACAGGACACCAAGCTGCTACTCAAACTACTGCACAGAATTTCCAACTAAAGAGGGAAGGAAATCTCTAGATACCAAGCTGGGGTGGGAGTGGGGGGTGGGGGCACAGATGGTGCCAGGTGGTGGCAGGAGAACCAGCGAGGATGCTTCCGCTGCACAGGCTAAAAGACTCGGGAGGCAGAAAGCACAGAGGAAGACTCGCCCAGGCAGAAGCAGCTGGGAAAGCTGGCTGGAACCAGCCCAGAGGAGAAGAGACTGCAGATCTCTGTCCTGCTGCATTCAGACCCGAGCTTCAGGGGAACTTGAGTGGCCTGGCAGGACCCTCACATGCTTCAATGTGAATAAACATACAACATACGTACATCAAATATATACAACCCAGCAATCAGCTACCCCTCCACCTTCTACTCTGTGGGCCCTTGACCTCAAACCATCTACACAAATGCAGAAGTGCAAGTAAAGCAAGGAGCACCAACAGTAAGGGGGTAACTATCCTACCATCAGATCCTGCAGATCAAAGTCCTACAACCCTGGATCGAAGTCCTACAAGGCTTAGGAAAATCAATCCTTCAAAAAGAGAAATTTGCCACAAGTGATGAAGGGAAAGGAAATGGAGGAAAGGTTCAAATGTAACAATGTACTAGCATTTTTGAGAGGAATACAAATCAACAATTGAAAGCGTTAAATAAGGGATCCCAGCAATAGTACAGCCAGTAGGTCATTTACCTTTCACTCAGCCAACCTGGGTTCAATCCCCAGTTTCATTATATGGTCCCCTGAGCACTGCCAGGACTAATTCCTAACTGTAGAGTCAGGAATAACCCTGAGCATCACCAGGTATAACCCAAAATGAAAAAGAAATCAATTCACTTCACTTGTCTTCCCGTTGTTCATAGATTTGCTCTAGCGGACACCAGTAACATCTCCATATGACCTGTTGCAAGCAAGTGTAGCCCAAGGGCATCTGTTTGCTCCAGGAACAGGAAGAGCCTCAAACCATTCCTTCAGGTCTGGGAATGAAGTCCATAACTATTACTGGTTTTTGGCATATCAAATAAAACACCAGGCTTGCCAGGCTCTGCCATGTAGGTGTTATACTCTCAGTAGACGGCTCTCATCTCGAACATTTACTGATGAAACTCAATGGGGAAAGATCATGTTTTCTCTTCGGTGGAGCTCTGAGGAGCTGTGGAATCTGGATGTTGAGAATGACTGACCTATTGCTTTTTGGGGTTCCGCTGGCTTCTTGCTAGGCACACTGGGATGACGGGCCATGGCTAGAACCTACCTAGAACTGTATAGAGTATAAATGTGAAAGATCCTGGAAAGGACCTGATCCTAACATCCAGTACTATCTAAGACTGTCCCCTGAGCACTTCCAGGACTGTAGAGCCAGGAATAACCCCTGAGCATCACCAGATATAACCCAAAATGAAAAAAGAAAAAAAATCAAATAAGAAAAAGTGAGTTTTGGAGATTTTTAACAAGAGATGATCTACTAAAAAGCTTCAAAAGAGAGAGGCAGGCCAGACGCAAAGCTGCACCGCTCCAACCCACGTGGATCAGCCCATGGAGCAACAGAAGGGCAAAAATGGCTCAGTTCTGGCCGGGTTCAACACAGCTCCTAGGGTCAGCAGACACGTGGCTGATGTGGCCAGGCCAGTCAGACTTGGAGGTGGGTCCAAGTCCCCATCCCCTCCACCTCCAAGTCACAGCAGGCATGGCTACGAGCCCCGCAGCCAGCACCACCAGCAACTCCAGACAAGAGACAGGCCAGACTCACAGCTGTGCAGGTGTGGACACTCTAAGGCCATGCGCCAGGCTTAGATTATAATCAAGTTTAGGACCAAATCCTTTTCCCAGATTCTTGCCCATGTATGAACTGTAATGCTCATTGTAATTGTAACTGGGGGCGCTGATGGGGAATGGGGAGTGGGGTATGGGCCTTGGCCTACGATAGTCATAGGGGCACAATTGTGCTAGGACATAGGTGGTGGGAATGGGGCACTGGGCACTGGTAGAGGGACAGGTGCTGGAACACTGCATGACTGAGACCCAAGTATGAACATCTTTTAATTGTATGTATACTTATGATGGTATAATAAAATTTAAGAAAAAAAAATAAAGCTTCAAAAGAATAAAGAACTTACAAAATATAACAGCTATACAAATATAGCTGGGGGCTTGGGCGGTTGCTCTAACAAGCAGAGTGCAAGCCCTCCATGCAGAAGGCGCAGAGTTCAACTGCAGGATCAGAGGGTCGCCCAAGTACCACAGGGCCAGTCCCAGATCCAAGGAAAACACCACCAGGCCCAAATAATGGAGCCACCAGCACAGAGCATCTCCAGCTCCCCTTCTCCCCACCGCAACACTAATGGGTGGCACTAGTGTTGCCAAAGGAACATCATAATGATGTCAAAGGAACATCATCGACTTTCAGTGGGAATGTCATCTAGTTCAGCCTTGACAGAAACCAAAATGGAGGCATCTCAAGAAAAACAGTCACTGAGCTCCCACATGGCCTGGTAATGCCACTTCCTTCCATCTACCCTAAGTGCCCAAAACAATACTAGAAAATATACCCGTACACCTCTGTTCACTTAAGCACTAATTCACAATCACTAAGATCTGGAAACAACCGAACTGTCCCTAAATAAATGACTTTATAAGAAAATTATGATACATGCACTCAATGAAATACTATTTAGCTGTTGGATGACAGGCCTAGCTAGCCTGGGAGTTTTGCTGCTTTATCCACTCACAGCTTAATCTACTTACATGTTCTTAGGCCAGGGTTCATACTAATGAGTTCTC
Organism: Cryptotis parvus; assembly: GCA_021461705.1. Lineage (NCBI taxonomy): Eukaryota > Metazoa > Chordata > Mammalia > Eulipotyphla > Soricidae > Cryptotis > Cryptotis parvus. The sequence goes on along the minus strand of JAJIBD010003360.1, from coordinate 25,096 downwards.
TCTTCTGTGTAAACATTGAGAGAGGGTGTGGCAGTTACAGAAGTTGCCTTGACTCTGAATGAGTAACTTCTGACTTATTATTATATATCTACTAAGACTTCCATGTTATCTAGATTGGGCAAAGCTCCTCTTTATACCCACTGGTCCCAGCGTGGGACAGTTAGAATTAACCAGAAGACTACCACGCTGGCCACATGGAAACTATCATGTAAGATTATAGGAAGGATCATTCTAGTTTGCCCTCAAGCAGTGAGTGTGACCCTTTAAGTATACAGAGAACAAGATACTCAGAATCACCCTGGTGCAGATAATAAATAAGGACCTTATGGGTATCATCTAGATTACATGAAGCTCATGAAATTAAGATGTATTACTTTGTACCAGCACCCCCTCTCTCCAGTGCTATACATAAGAGATAATCTCATAATCTCGGAAGAAGAGATTAGTCCTTGGCATAAATTTGTTGCCTGTAGTAAGGTGTGGCTTTACTACACCCTTCTACACTCTTCTACTATCTAAAAAGCTGTTTAGCTGATCTTTGTTGACAATACCCTCCCGGAAGTTGGGATTACTTTTGGGTATATAAGGGAATGATTTGAGGTACTGTTTCCTTCCATTTTGGTGGGTGACTTAGGCTCTCCTGTATGATCTAAATTCTGACCAGAGCTAGAGGTCTTCCATTATATTGGATTATGGTGGTAGAGCTTATTGTACTACTAAAAGCCTTTTGGAACTGCACCAGACTCCTGAGTTTTCATTCCTTCACCAGCGGCCTCAGAGGTAGAAGAGAGCTTCTGTCCTGATACTGTTGGGAACCCCAGCAGCTCCCCAACATTCAGCTTTAAGAAAAAACTGAGCAGGCCGGAGCAATAGTACAGCAGGCAGGGCGTTTGTTTTGCATGCGGCCATCCTGGGTTCAATCCCTAGCATTCCATATGGTCCCCTGAGCTCCGCCAGGAGTAATTCCTGAGCCGAAGCGCCAGGAGCAACCCCTGAGAGTCTCCAGGTGTGAGAGACTCAAAAAAACAGAAAGGAGGGAGGGAGGGAGGGAGATAGAGAGAAAGAGGGAGGGAGGGAGAGGGAGGGAGGGAGGGAGGGAGGGAGAGAGAGAGAGAGAGAGAAGGAAGGAAGGAAGGAAGGGAGGAAGGGAGGGAGGGAGGGAGGGAGGGAGGGAGGGAGGAAGGAAGGAAGAAAGGAAGGAAGGGAGGGGGGGAGGGAGGGAGGGAGGGAGGGAGGGAGGGAGGGAGGGAGGGAGGGAGGGAGGAGGAAGGAAGGAAGGAAGGAAGGAAGGAAGGAAGGAAGGAAGGAAGGAAGGAAGGAAGGAAGGAAGGAAGGAAGGAAGGAAGGAAGGAAGGAAGGAAGGAAGGAAGGAAAAAAGGAAGGGAGGGAGGGAGGGAGGAAGGAAGGGAGGGAGGGAGGGAGGAAGGGAGGGTGGGAGGGAGGGAGGGAGAGAGAGAGAAAGAGAGAAAGGAAAGAAAGAAAGAAAGAAAGAAAGAAAGAAAGAAAGAAAGAAAGAAAGAAAGAAAGAAAGAAAGAAAGAAAAGAAAGAAAGAAAGAAAGAAAAGAAAGAAAGAAAGAAAGAAAAAGAAAGAAAGAGAAAGAAAGAAAGAAAAGAGAGAGAGAGAGAATGAACGAACGAACGAACGGAGCTCCTGGGCCAGAACAATAGTACATTAGGCACATCACATGCCTTGCATATGGCAGAACTGGGTATGATCTTCAGCACCAATTGTGGTCCCCCAATTGCAAAGAATGACTTTGCAATGGGGGGAGCCACACTGGCTCTCCCTGTGTGTAGAGCCAGGAGTAAGCCCTAAGCACAGTGGGAGGGGGAGGGACGGAGGGATCGGAGGGAGGAGTCCTGCAACTCACGATGTGGATGGATCAAGAGGTCAGAGGGAGAGTAGCAAACACAGCATGATCTTCTCAAATATGGAACAGGAACACAGTAGAGAACAAAACAGTCAATGGGAATAATCCCTGAGAGTCACTTGCAGAACTGAGTTGGTCAAGGGACTGGCTAGGAGAACAGGAGAGGACAAGGGGACATCAAGGGAGGGACACTGGGGGCGGAGCAATAGCACAGCGGGTAGGGTGTTTGCCTTGCATGCGGTCAACCGGGTTTGATCCCCGGCATCCTACATGGTCCCCGAAAGCACCGCCAGGAGTAATTCCTGAGCAAAGAGCCAGGCGTAACCCCTGAGCATTGCCGGTGTGACCCAAAAAGCAAAAAAAAAAAGGGGAGGAACTCTGGCACTCTGGTAGGTGTTGGAATATCACACATATGAAACACTGCTATACAGCATTATAAATCACAGAGCCAAAATGAAACATGATGGAGAGGGGTATAGAGTCCAGTACTAATAACAGTCTTCTCTCGCCCACCACACTAGCCACCACCTTTGCTGTCCGGACGTTGGAACACTGCCTCACGACCAGATTGACAGAGCAAAAAACCAGCTCGAGCCCAGGTAGGCGGCTCCCAGAGGCGGGAATCGCTGGGAATTCGTCAGATGGAGTCAGGGGCCGGCCATTCCCCCTCCATTTTGTCGAGCCTGGTGGCCCCGCCCAGGAGCTGCCCCGGGGCGACCAGCCATAGCATGCGGGCCTCAGACGGACCTGGGGAAGCCGGAACTCCGCTTTCCCCAGCTAAGCTGACCATGGGGCTCTTGGAAGGGCAGATGGGTTTTGGGAGTGGGCCCATCGCCTCCAGGGGGGTCCCGGAAGCAGCCAGATGAGACTCCGCCCACCACACTAGCCACCACCTTTGCTGTCCGGATGCTGGAACACTGCCTCACGACCAGATTGACAGAGCAAAACCAGTTCATCAAAATAGTGGAAACAGGGATGTCCTTTAATCCACTGCATTCCACGATGTGCAGGCAATTTTGGCGGAGGGAGGGAGAGATAGGGAGGAGAGAGAGGACATGCAGAACCCGCCAAGTAGTTGAGGTGAGGGAGGGGGGAGGGAGGTGGGAACATTGGTGATGGGAGATGGGTTTGGGTGGAGGGTTGGGTGTTGGAACGCTGTGGAACCAGAACTCTGCGTGAGCATCTTGCAATTGTATGTCTAAAATGGTGTAATAAAATTTGGGGGGGAAAAATAAAATAAAATTGAGAAACATTCCATTTGCAATCATAAAAAAAATAATAATAAGTCTTCTGTTGGTCAAAAAGCTTAACTGATAATAGAAATAGCATATTATCACGTTTCTATTAAGTATTACATCTTAAGAAGACAGTAAGCTAGAGAAATGAAAACCTTATTAGGAGAAGCATAAAGAGAAAATTACACTTGTCACTTGTATCACTTGTCTTCCTGTTGTTCATCAATTTGCTCTGAGCAGGTGCCAGTAACGTCTCCATTCATACCTGCTGCATGCTAGTGTAGCACAAAGACATCTGCTCACTCCGGGAACATGAAGAGCTTCAAACCATTCTTTCAGGACATAGGAATGAGGTCTATTATTGTTACTGTTTTTGACATATTGAATACGACACAGGTAGCTTGCCAGGTTCTTTGATAATGTTAATTCTCCAAATTCATGAACAGGGAATGTGTCTCCATTTCCTCAGGTCAATTAAACTTAAATTAAACCATTTCCTTAAACTCCATGGGTCCACTTACACATAGATTTTATCAATATGTAGGTGGACCCATGGAGTTTAAGCTGTGGGTTCAAGGAGCCGCTATCTGCTTTCTCAGTCCGGTCCCATCCACACATTTCAATTTTACCTTATAAAATAGTTTCTCAGTGTCCGCATGGAAATATGGAACCCAGTTCTGATCAGTTGTCTGAAAAAAGAAAAACAACAGCATAAAGACCACAGACATGTGGAATAGCTAAATAATAAATCGTGCCTATGAAGCACCTTAGACCAAATTCACATGCTTAACACTCAATCAAAGAATACTAATTAATCAGATGGAAAACTGCGGCTTCAGAAAGTTATCTGCTTGAAATAAGAAACGAGGCAATTACACAGATAGGAAAAGGGAAGGGAAGACAGTAGAGAGGAATGGAAAAGGGCCTGAATGACAGGACAGCAAGTAAGGCACTTGCCTTGTACACAGAACCCCAAAACACCTCAGAATGATCCCTGAGAGCAGAGACAGTAATAATCCGTAATCATTGCTGGGTGTGGCCCAAGAAAATAAAAAAGGGGGGGAAAAGAAAGGAACAGAAAAGAGAAAGGTAGAAGTATAGAGAGGGGAGAGGGGCCGGAGCAATAGCCCAGCGGTAGGGCATTTGCCTTGCACGCAGCCGGCCTGTGCCGGCCCGGTTCAATCCCGGCATCCCATATGGTTCCCCGAGCACCGCCAGGAGTAATTCCTGAGTGCAGAGAGGGGAGAAAGAGATTGAAGAAGTCTCAACTCGGGTGTGAGAGTGTGATCTGATCAAATGAATGGTATAATGTATGCGAGGAGAATTCAATTCTAAAGTCAATAGAAGTAGAAACAAATGCAAATTAGAACTTAAGTAGCCTAGTACACAGCCGAAGAAGATAGAGCAAAATGAAGAAAAAAAGTGAAACCATGCATGCTACCTGAGTTTAGATTATAAAGGAATTATAAAACTAGCTGTCAATTCTGGAACAAGAAAAAGTTGCATAATCTCCTGTAGTTTTAAAATTCCTCAACTTGAAAAATTAGACAAGAGGCTCAGTAGAGACAACTCAATGGGGGAGCATATGCTTTGCATGCAGGAGGCCGGGTTTGATCCCCATCACCCCATACTGTCCCCTGAGCACCAAGCAAAGAAAAGCCTCTAAGCTTCATCAGGTACGATGCCATAAAACAACAACAAAAAAGAAAAATTAGATAGGAAAGAAGTATGTCACTATACTAATAATAGTGGGGAAACTGGTGATTTCTTTTCATATAATTTTTATAGCATCAAATTTCTGAAATAAACATTCTTTTATTTTGTACTTAAAAGTTAAAAGGCAGTTAAGTTTTTTAAAAAAACACAATCAAATAATAATGAGTCCCACGTATTTTAAAAGTCAAATTTTATTATCATTTACTTTTAGATATGTGAAAACACCAACCCCAATTCCAACCCTATCCATGAACTTTCAAAATCTATCTCTGCTGGGGCTGGAGCGATAGCACAGCAGGTAGGGCGTTTGCCTTGCAAGCAGCTGACCCAGGTTCGATCCCCGGTATCCCATATGGTTCCCCAGCACCACCAGGAGTAATTCCTGAAAGCAGAGCCAAGAGTAACCCCTGAGCATGGCCAGGTGTGACTCAAAAAGTAAAAAAAAAAAAAAAAATCTATCTCTGCTGCTGGCATACATGAATATTAATCATTAGGGGTCGGAGTGATAGCACAGAGGGTAGGGCATTTGTTTTGCTTGCAGCCATCCCAGGTTTGATTCCCGGCATCCCGTATGGTCCCCCAGCACCACCTGGAGTGATTACTGAGTGCAGACCCAGGAGCAACCCCAGAGCATTGCTGGGTGTGACCCAAAAAGAAAAAAAAAATTAGTAAAATTTAAAATAAATAAAAATCATTAATCTGATGAGCTACACCACACAATTAAATATGGTTAAATTTCATTTCAAACAATTATCACTCTGGGGCCAGAAAGATAGGATAATGGAAGAGCATTTTCCTTGCATATGGCTGACCCAGGTTCGATTCCCTAGCATCCCATATGGTCCCCTTAGCACCTCCAGGAGTAATTCCTGAGTGCAAAGTCAGAAGTAACCCCTGAGCACCACTGGGTGTGACCCCAAAACAAACAAACAAATTAGTACCTCCAAGCTGAGATTTTGAAGAGAAATACCAAATGACAGGGGGCTATGTCGATTTGTGATCTAAAGAGGAAAGAAATAAAAGTTCATTCTCTGAAATATATACTATTTCACACTTCAAAATCATTTTACTACTCTGGAAACAATTTTTATTCGGTTGCTTTTCCTAATACTAGTGGAAATATTAAGTATCAGTGTAAACATTACATAAATATCATGCAATATTGTATCTGTATGATGTTTTTCAGATAATTAAAAATATCTCACCCAGGCCAGAGTGGCAGTATAGGCAAGAAAGGATGCTTGCCTTGCATGTGGCAGACCCAGGTTCAATCCCCAGCACCACATATGGTCCCCAGAGCCAAAATGGAGTGATTCCTAGGTAGAGTCAGGTGTAAGGCCTGAGCACCACCAGCTGTGACCCAAAAACAAAAACAAAAATACCCAACTCTCACAATCCAATTACAAAGCAAATAAGCATGTGTTTTATACAAAATAAATGAGTAATTCCAGCTCTACTGATTCCTAGACATTAGTGCTCTTTCCAGGATTTAAATATAGAATAAAGCATTTTAAAAATACATAGCTGCCAACTTCTAGCTCCCAACTCCTCAGAAGGTAATTATAAGAAAGGCATTTTCCCACATTAACTGGTGTTTGAATGTTTTAGGAAGGTGCAATTAAAACACAAAGACTGCAAATTTCAACCACAATTATACAATACCGAAGATCATTTCATCTTCATTTTGTCATTTCACAGCCAGCTTCTTTATCACAAACAGCAAAATACAAATAAGTAATCAACAATTGAGATAACTTACATCATCTTCATAACGAATATGGATGTTAGAAATTTTCACTTGAAGATTTTTATGATCTGAGTAATCAGTTTTTCCGTGAAAGTGTCCTGTTTCTCAACCAGCTCTTTGCCTATAATTACAAGCATTTATTTCTTTTTAAGTAAGAAATATATAAATATCCATTAATGCTGAGGTGACATGTTTTCTTGCAGAAAAGAAAATATACTAATAAACAGAAAATTGAAAGCCAACTTCCTTCAAGTCTTAAGACACTCAATCATGACTAAATAACAGTTTTCAAGTCCTGTACATCCTATTTTTATTCAATGACACTACAGCCAATAATGTACAATTTTCTGAAATTAAATATTATAGCCTGTCTCTACTAACTATACAACTAATATATTAAGATATATAAGAAATAGTATCAATACAAAGTCTATGTATAATAAAGTAAAATATAAGTGGAATTAAAGCATACTCAGAAAAGTCAAAAACAGTAATGAAAAACCTACACTAAAATTCATGTTATCATAAACTGGCAACAGTTAAACAGTTTAATATTTTCTAACAAAAAACAAATTAAGAAGATAAAAGAACTTTTTACCACTCTTCTTTCGAAATTATTTCATTTTCTGAAAAACAGTACTGTCTCAGGATTCAATAGCTTCCAGGGAAATTTGAAAAGTAAAGAACTAAGGTTCCTAACTCCTTTCCTATGCCTATGATAAATGATATCCTTTTTATTCTCCTGTGAAAATGAACCCATTTCTGGTCCTGTTCAACCAAGTATATATACATTACTTATCTTTTCCACTAACCATCTACCTCCCTAATAATGTTTCCCTAAGCAGGTTTACAGTAAATTAATAAAGAATCATAAAATAAAATAAAATGCAAGTGTGCCTGAACACAGCTGAGTGATTTTAATATAAAAGGACTTATAAATTAATAAGAAAAATAAGAAAATCATCCCTCCAAAGATGGACGATTTTAATCTCTGAATCTCATAACATTACAACTTTTCTCTATAAACATATTCATTCACTCAATACCAAATCATTCTTTTCCCATCAACTATTTAATTCCTCACATCTTTAATCCACTTGAATTCCATGATATACTTCATCAACATACTAAAATGTTGTATTTTACTCATTTTCTTCTGCCAATAAAGTTCCAACCTCTACTTTCCTGTATAAACATGCCTTTGCCTGTGCACCAACAACTGAGTATACTGCAGAAGAAAATCATATAGAATTACTGTAAATTAAACAATTTACGTCCACAAGCAACACTACTATTGATTATTGGTTTATGTTAATTTTATTCATACTTCCCAACTATTTCAAAACTTTATCGTCATATATTCAAAATCCTTCCACTTAGCAGATGACCTAGCCTCAAACTTGAATGGAAACCGGAAGATTTATGCAGTCATCATTCAACCAAAATAGCTTATTTAAAGGAATCAATGACTTCATATCATCAACGAAATAATTTCTTAATCCTAAATTTACTTGTTTTATCTGGATACTATAGTTTTATCCCAAAACTCACTTTTACTGTGGAATCATAATCTCAAAATACTCATCCACTTCTCTCACCAGGCTTTTTTGATTTGTTTCTATTTTCTCTTTACAATCATGAAATACTGGATTATTGAATTTTCTTATCACTCAGAGTCTCTTCTCATTCTGTACGGCCACTGTAGGAAACCTATGATTCTCCTACTGCTGATATTATCAAATGCATGTTGGGCAAAATGTCTATATAAAGACTTTATGTAAGCACAGAGAAATGGGTAAACCACTCAAACTACAAACAGTACACAGGAGGCAAGTGCCAGAGGAGTCAAGTCACACGAACATTTTTGTTTTGCTTTAGGGGCACACCTCATGGTACTCAGAACTTACTGTACTTGGCTCGATGCTCAGGGGTCATTCTAAGTGGTACTAGGGGGACCATATGCAGGGCCAGAGATCAAATCTGGGTCAGCAATATGCAGGACAAATTAATGACTTAACACCTGAACAATCTCTCTGACCCCAAATCATAAAAACTTTCATGTATCTTGCTAAATAGTTTAAATTTCAAGCTGATGATAAACAATGAGGAATGAGGATAAATTTTTAACTTGACTGGAATTTTTTTTTTTTTTTTTTGCATTTTTTGGGTCACACCTGGCAATGCTCAGGGGTTTCTCCTGGCTCTGCACTCAGGAATTACTACTGGCAGTGCTCGGGGGACCATACGGGATTCCAGGGATCGAACCTGGACCGGCACAGGCCGGCCGCATGCAAGGCAAATGTCCTACCCTCTGGTCCATCGCTCCGGCACAGAAATTTGTATTTTAGAGCCAAGTGTATCTGTATTTAGATCCAAGTTTAAACAGGGAAGAATTACTGACTGAACAAAAGAAACGGCATCTATCAGTGAACTGTGGTGAATCCCATCTATTTCTCTATTCCTCAGTAAAACCTCACAAACATGGAGCTGGAGTGATGGTACAGCAGGCAGAGCACTTGCCTTGGTCAACAGGCTTCAATCCCTGCCGTCCTCTAAGGTTCCCAAGCCCTGCAGCCATGCTCCCAACATGCAGAATTAGGAGTAAGCCCTGAGCATAGCTGGGTGTGTCCCCAAACAAATACTTTTAAGAACAAAGGGGAAGAAAAAAAAATTCTCCTATGTCAAAAGAATAAAATCCCATTTTTAAACCAATGGTCAATCTTATTTTAAACATAGATTTAGTTGGAAAGCAAGCATGTAGAAAAGAACAGTGATATAGCAATGCCAAGTTATTGTAACACTAGCTTTTTTGACTAATAGTTTCTTAATCTCTCTCAGATAAGAGAATTGTAAATCACTGTCATAATAGTAGTTGCTGTTATAACTAAAAGATTCTCTTAATCGGATTTTTTACACAAATTCACTAGTCATCGTGAGTTAGAAAGTTATTCCTGTTTGGGTTTCAGGCACACAATGTTCCAGCACTAATCCTTTGCCCAGTGTCCACAGCACTCCGTCAGTGTCCCCGATTGCCGCAGCCCGCCTTTCTGATATGTGCTCTGTAGTCTACGTGACTTAGTGGGAAGGTTTCATGCTTAACACTTACCTTTCGGCACCTCTCCTCCAATAATGGCGTAACCCCTTCCCTTCATCACTGTCATCTTCTTCCCCCTCCTATATCCCCCAGTCCACTTCCAAAGTGGCAAGCTTTGTCCAACTACATCCGTTTATGTCCTGACATGAGGGAGATCATTCTCTGTAAAGCTTCTCTCCCTCTAATACCATTCAGCTTGATACTACCTAGATCTGTCCACACAGAAGCAAACTGCATACTTTCATCCTTTCTTACAGCTACGTAATATTCCATAACAGAGACGTGCAGTTTCTTTGCCCAGTCATCTGTTCTTGGGTATCTGGTTGTCTCCCGTATTTTGGCTACTATGAATAGTATTGCAATGAAGAGTGCAGGTTTCTCAACGTGGTATTTTGGTGCCTTGGACTATGCTCCAAGAAGTGAAATTGCTAAGTCAAATGGGGGAGGCGGGAAAATTATTCCATGTGAACTTCAGGAGTGATCTACTTGTCTGAAAAAATGTCATGAGTGTTCTTGTATGAACCCCCACCCACCCCATTGCCCCCTCCACACACACACACACACACTCTTTTACGGACTGCAGTGAATCTGCGTAATGCTTTGGGGAGTATTGCAATCCTTACAATATTAGTCCTGACCAATGTAAAGAGAATATGTTTCCATTTCCTCATACCCTCTTTTATTTCTTTTAGTAGTGTTTTGTAGTTTTCTTTGTATAGGTCTTTCACCTCTTTTGTTAAGCCAATTTCTAGGTACTTGATTTTCTGAGACAAAGTAATGAATGGAATTGTATTTGGTTTTTCTCTCTCCTATTACATACTTTCATATTAAAAAAAAGTCATGGATTTTTGCACATTGATTTTGTAGCCTGCAACTCTACTAAATAAATCTATTGTTTCTATTTTTTTCTTGTTTTTTGGGTCACACCCAGCAATGCTCAGGGGTTACTCCTGGTTCTGCACTCAGGACTTACTCCTGGCAGTGCTGGGGGACCATATGGGATGCCGGGGATCGAACCTGGGTGGGCTGCATGCAAGGCAAACACACTACTCACTGAACTATGGCTTCATCCCCAAATCTGCTGTTTCTAAGAAGCTTTTTGGGTAGCTTTTTTTTTTTTTTGCTTTTTTTGGGTCACACCCGGCAATGCTCAGGGGTTTCTCCTGGCTCTGCACTCAGGCATCACTCCTGGCAGTGCTCGGGGGACCATATGGGATGCCGGGATCGAACCCGGGCTGGCATGGGCCGACCGCGTGCAAGGCAAACGCCCTACCCGCTGGGCTATCACTCCGGCCCCATTTTTTTTTTGGGTAGCTTTTAGGGGTTTTAGTGTTATGGCATCCTCAGAGAGAGCTTGACTTCTTTCCTTATCTGTAAACACTTAATATCTCTTTCTTGCCAATTGTATGGCAAGCATTTCCAATACTGTATTGGATAGTAGTTGTGAGAGTGGGCATCCTTATCTTGTGCCTGATCTTGGAGAAAAGGTTAGTTTTTCACCATTGAGTATGTTTTCTGTGGGCCTGTGGTTAATGATTTTAACTATGTAAAGGAAAGTTACTTCCACTCTCATTTTATTGGGAGTTCTTACCATGACTGGGTATGGATCTTGTCAATGCCTTCTCTGTATCTATCCAAATGGTCATGAACTTTCATTTACCTGGTATTAATATGGTACATTACAGTGATTGGCTTGCATATGTTAAACCACCCCTGCATCCCAGGATGAACCCCACTTGATCATGGTGTACATGCTGTTAGATTCTATTTGCTAATATTTTTGTTGAGAATCTTTGCTTCCACATTCAATAAGGATACTGGTCTGAAGTTTTCCTTTTTGTGTGCTGTCTCTGTATGCTTTTAGTGTCAGAGTAATGTCTGCCTCATAGAAACTGTTTGAGAGGGCTGCTTCTTCAGTTTCCTGAAGACCCTAAAAATCACAGGCAGTAGGTCTTTAAAGGTTTGAAAAAATTCATTTAATCTGGCTGGAGCTGGGCTTTTGTTTTTTGGGGAGACTTTTGATTATCATTTTGATTTCCTCACAGTAATTGGTCTATTGAGGTGCTGTTATCTTCTTGGTTCAAAAATTAAAAATCAAATAGGTCGGACAGACAGTACTGAGATCATGGTGCTTGTCTTGAACACAGCTGATCCTGGATCAATCCAGAGCACCATATCTGGTCGCCAAGCACCATCAACAGTGATCCCTGAGCACAGAGCTAGGAGTAAGCCAGCCTTGATAGTAACTAGGTGCAACCCAAGTCCCACACCCCACTAATATAAAATAATGTAAAATACCTTTTCAAAAATAAATAATAGAATGGAATTACCTATGGTACAGTACTCCAATGTCAGGGAGGTGCTCAAAAGAACTAAAACATTGTCTAAAAGAAATATTCTACACCCATGTTCAAAGCATTATTCAGGAACACAAGTGTCTACTGAGGAAGAGGGAGAGGGAATCAGGGGACACTGGTAGTGGGAAGTGGGCACTGGTGAAGGGATGGTTGCTGGAACACTGTCTGACTGAAACCCAAACATGAACATCTTTGTAACTATATATCTCACGGTGGTATAATAAAAAAAAAGGTTTTTTTAATTTTAATTTTTTTTTTGACTTTAAATAAAGTTTATTTATTTGAGCCATCCTGGTGTGGTTCCTTTCCTGCTGCAGCTCCGTTCCCTCTTCCTTCACTCCATGGTGCCCCTAAACAGAGCAGGTGCTCATGACCCCCCCACCCATGGCAGCCACAGGGTGGGGTGGGGGTTGTGGGGGAGAAGGTATGTAGCCCTAAAGGAACCAGCAGCTCTACTCCAAGAGGCCACTGCATCCCAAGGTCCTTTAATCTTTGGTCACAGCGTAAAGAGCTCTAATTTTAATTTTTTTTAAAAAACAAGTATCTACTGACACAATAACAGAATAGCAAGACCTTGTATAGACATAAAATAGAGCATTACTTGTCCTTATAAGGGAATACTGATATATGATGAAACATAGTAAAACTTGAAATCATGCTGCTAGGTGAATAAACGAGAAAAAGAAAAATACTATACTGATTCAGGGGCCAGAGTGACAGTACAGAGGACAGGCCATTTGTCGGCGCACATGGCGGACCTGGGATCGATCACAGACATCACATATGGTCCCCTGAGACTGCCAAGAGTACAGTCGGGAGTAACCCCTGAGCACTGCTGGGTGTGACCCAAAAAAAAAAGCAAAATAAAAAAAATTTTAAAAAAAGAAAAACATTATATTTAAAGGTAGTAAAATAAATCTGAGGGACAGAATACAAAATTCTGGTAGCCAGGTATTTAGTGAGAAGAGAGGGAATGTGTGTATTATTTAAAGTTCGGTCTCCATCCTACAAAGTGAAGAGAGATGAAGATGAATGTTACTAACGGCTGCACAGCACTGACAATAAATCTAACATCACTGCACACTAAGAATTAAGATGGTAGACTTTGTGTTTCATATAGCACAATAAAAATATTTATTGTTTGCTTTGTTTTGTTGGTGTTGTGGGCCACACCCAGTGACGCTCAGAGCCTATTCCCAAGGCTTTACACTTGGGAATCACCTTTTTATAAGGACTTGGGAAGTCCTGAAGTGATTCAGGTGTGTCTCACATGCTTGAGGTTCTGGGTTGGAACCTTGCCACCACACAGACAGACAGAGAAACACACACACTCTGTGTGTGTGTGTGTGTGTGTGTGTGTGAGAGAGAGAGAGAGAGAGAGAGAGAGAGAGAGACTGGGGGAGATCAAACCCAGGTCTTACATATGCATGACATGCAGCAATACCACTGGGTCATATACGTCCATTAAAAAAATTCACAACTGTGAGGTAGTAATGAGAAACTACACACAAGTGTGAATAAAAAGTGTGAAAGAAAATACTTTAAATGTTGCCAGAAATTGCATTAGATCCTCTTTAATGTTCTTAAACCAGTAAAAGACAATTATTTAATCTTTCATTTTTGAAAATCAATAAAGGCAAGGAAAATGAAGTCAGTACTTCCGGTGGGGGAGGCTGGCGACAGAGTACAGAGCACATGCAATTCACCCTGCAGGCCGCAGTCCAGGTTCCATCCCGGCATCCATATGGCCCCCGGCCCCACTAGGAGAGACACCTGAGCACAGAGCCAGGAATATGCCCTAAGCTTCATAAGGAGTGGCGGAGGAGTTTTGCTCCCCCCAAATCAAAAATAGTAAATAAAAATTTTTAAGATGTTTTACTTTTTTATAATAAAACATCTTAAAGATATTAGAGAAAAAGCGGCAGATGTCTACATGTCTAAATTATGAAGCTGATTTTATCTCTGAATATGAGAGGCCGTGCATTATTACAGAGTAAGGAAAAAGATGAACTCGTAGTTGAGGTCAAGAGTTTGAGAACAAAGATAGGTGGTGATGGTGATTGCAAAGCGGGGGAAATGAATTCTGTAGGATATCTCTTCAGCTGATAAAAAAGACTGACTACCTGGCTTCTATTGAATAGGAAAAGATGTAAAATGCATACACACGTATCATATAGGACACATTTAACACCTATATGTCAGGACTAATTGTCTCCAAAAGAGTACAAAAAATAAAGGAAACGACTTAAAAGGTAAGAAAACAGAACAGACGGAATTCATTTCTGGTATTAATAAGTACCACCAAGAGTAGTTAGTTCAAATGTAGTTTGAAGAATTTGCTAGCCTCTCCTAAGGTTGTATTGCAGGGGCTGCTTCAGTGACACTCCCTGCATTCCGGTACTTGAGAAAATATAGCATCTCCTCAAGCGATGGCTGTGATTTGGTTGCTAGGTGATGGGAGACTGAAATGGACAGGACCCATTTCACTATTGGTCCTCTGTGGTAATTATTTCTGTCTGATGGAAACGGAAAGAAATATTTTCTATATTCACCAATGGGTATGAGTGTATACATGCATGTATGCAAACTATTAAATTACAATACTAGAATACATATAAAGAGGATGAATACGGCCAGTCCCAACACAGTCCTGGCAACAGAAAAACTTCCACACAGCACAATCACTACCATGCTCAAGGCTAGACTCCACTGTGGAGAGCCCCACCCATGAGTGAATTCACTGAAAAACTCAGGTTTCTGCAACTGACTTCTCTAGGCTTTCTCAGAGTTGGAGAAGGGCCCTCTGGTTCCATGTCCCTGTTATCCAGCAGGCCTATGATCGCACCCATGAACTGCCTCAGGCGCCAAAGTAATCCCATCCACCAGCCACGATCCACACTCTCACATATAAATCTCGAAAGAGACCAGTAATTCGGTTACAATCTCTGGAACTCTTGGGGTGACATCTCAAACTCTGGTGAACTATTTTGTCCAAGTATCACAGCACATTTAATGGATATAAGTATAAGGCACCCAAGAGTAATTATATGCAGTTACAATGTCTATTCTGTAACAACATATCAGTAACTTCTTACAAAGGTCTTAATGGCCCAGTGGGTCCATGAGATTGAATAATCCTCAGCAGTCTTTTTAAATCCGGCCCAGGTATGCTGATCCAGAGACTCACAGACATGGGGCAGAGTTGCTACTGACTCTCCCTGTGCCCAGCCGCTCATGAGGCACCCGGGAGGGATGGCAGTTTCTAGCCCTGGCCCGCCACCCCAGCAGAACCTCACAACAAGCCAGATGACCCCCACTCCATCAGGGGCCTCCATTTTGCACATCCGAATTCCCCCTCATCAGAACTCCACCCAGCAGACCAGCCTATCACAGCCAGGCTCACGCGGCCACTTGTAGTCATGCAGTTCATCAATAAATGCTGGATTTTGAGATGACTACAAGAGTATGCTACCCGCATGGCAGAGCCTGGCAAGTTACCCGTGTCGTAATTGATATGCCAGATACCAATAACAATTATAGACCTCATTCCCATGACCTGATGGAATGGTTTGAGGCTCCTTTATGTTCCTGGAGCAAGCAGGTGCCCTTGGGCTCTACTTGCATGAGACAGGACATATGGAGATGTTACTGGTGCCCGCTCGAGCAAATTGATGATGAATGGGAAGACAGTGATACAGACAGTGAACTTTCTTCTAAAAATATGTTTCTTGACCATATTTAACAAATTAGCTCTAACGAGCAATTACAATAAATTATTCAGTATCTGCTTAGGACAGGCTCAAACTGTGGTTGCAAAAATTTGAAATAATGTTTGTCCATAGTTACAATGGTAGTGAGTTTGGGGTTGAGTACTGAGTATTTGTAAGAAACTAACATGAACATCTTTGTTAAAAAGTTGAGTAGAAACCCACTACATTTAATAAGTTCAATAAGTGAAAGCAATAACACAGATGGTCCAATTCACATGTAACAACCCAGTAAAATGGCCATGACTTTATTAATATCGTTCCAATATATAGTTGTGATAATCAATATAATTAGTGTGTGGTAAGGGAGCAGGCATGGGGATGGGGAGTGGTGGGAAATGAGGATCTTGGTGGCAGTAAGGCACAGTAGAGGTGGGACTGGTGTTGAGATAATGAATACTTGAAATAACTGTACTGTGAACAACTTTGTAAATCACAGTGTATAAAGTTAAAAAAGGAGTATGAATAAAAATTTATATACAGCAACTTTATTACTACACTTTTTAAAAAGAATGTATTTTTTATTGATATCTGGGTTCAATACCTTTTTGAATCACTTATTTATACTAGATTATTTTGTATTATCATGTTAGTCCTTAAGTACAAAATTATTCATTACTAGTGGCAATTTTAACCCTATATTTGTGCCCATTTAACTTTCTCCTCAAATTATTGTACTACATATTATTTGCATGATACTGATTTTTTATCCTAGCTGTATTTTTAAGATTAAAAATTATTTCTTCCTAAACTTGTAAGTTTGCATTCTTAGTGCATAGTAATTACAATGAATGCTCTTCCTGTATATAATCATATGAAAACAAGTATTTTGGCAAGGATAAATTATGTGGACAGACACTCCACATTAAATCTATGGTAAGATTCAATTTGTCTTGATTTATAGAGATGGGTCTGACATGTAAACTCAAAAGCAACAGATGTAATTTTTCTTTCTCAGTATTGTCTTTGAGATTTTTAAACTTAGAACCTTTCTATTTTTATATTGGTATCAAAAATGAGTTTTAAAATGTCAAAATAAAATTTTTCTTAAATACAAAAACTAGACTGGCCACTACTAGCTAGATTTATTTATTATTTTTCTTAAAGTTAATTATGGTAAGGGAAATTTTTATAAGCATGAAAAAATTTTATCCATGTAGTAAGAATCTACCATACAGCTTCAGTGCATACAGCAGATATTTAGAACTCTTCTACTTTTCTTACTAGTATTTACTTGTTTCTTACCTTTAGCAGCTACTTTTTGTTTTGCTTCTTCTATTCTTTGTAATTCCCTTTGCTTTGCTTCCAAAAGTTGTTTTTCTTCTTTTACAGGATCATATGTTATTACTACAAATGAGCAATAAAGGTAGTAACTTTAAATTTAAATATTTAAATTTAACAAACAAAAAGCATGCCTGAAATAAAAATACTCAAAGTCTATAAATATTTTAGGTACACAATAGCTTCACCAAATACCCAATTTAAATATAAAAATATCTCAGAGGGGCCCATGGTACAATGAACAAAACACTAGCCGTGTATACACCCAACCCAGATTTGATTCCCAATACTGCCACAGATCCCCTGATCCTGCCAGCAGTGGTCCCTGACCTCAGATAAGGAGTAAGCTCTGAATAGCACTAGGTATAAGCAAAAAAAAAAGAGAATGTCACAAAATTCTCCCGTAGTGCACACACGGATTGTTCTTGCGAGAGGCCGATGCAGCCGAGCTTGTCTTTAGGGCTGCACGGCTGGAGCAGCGATGTCCAGCAGCTCGTCCACCACTGTAGGGACCTCTCAGCTGCCGCTGCTGCTCCTTCTCCTGCTTGATCTGGGCGACCCCGCTCACAGCTGCTGCCAGCCACTAGGGCCTGAGCGTCTCCCTTCTCCGCCTCCGCTAGGTCAGGTCCTGCCTCCAGGCACAAGAGGCACGCACGCTGGCAGGGGGCTGGTGGCAGCGGGCTGCGGTGGCTTGGACCAGCGCGGGGTGGGTGCCTCTGCCCCCAAGCCCTCTGCTTCCCAAGGAGGCCGCTGCTGCCGCCTCCCCGCCCTGGGGCCAGCTGGAGAGATCTCGCGCTGACTGTTGTGGGTGTCCAGGACCAGGGGACCAGGCTGCCACTCTGCGGCGGTCACAAAATTCAACCAAAAGTCTGAACAAGTTGTCAAATACACCAAAAGTCTGAATAAATTATCAAATACAGGAAATGTTTTTACCAACTAAATGTGAGAAAGTGTTTAAAATTTGACTTACTAGAAGAAGGCACAATGAGTAAATAAATGTCTTCTAATACAGCTTGAACTGGTTGGGTATATAGGTTTTTCCATGGAATTTTAAGGTTAAGATGACCTATTTTTTGAAAAAAAAAAAAAGAGAAAAATCAAATAATTTCAATATAACCTTAGAAACCAAATATACTATAGTTTAGAATATAAAACTGTCCAGAATTTCCATGAATATATCTATAAATAAACCTACAGCTATAACAACTACACCTTCTAAACTAGTACCTGTATTAAGATGACTAAATTCTTGACATAAAAGTTAAAAAAAATAGCAGCAGATTTTTAAAAAATTCTAGCAACAAGAGTTGATTGAAAGTCTCAGGAATGAGGGTCTCAGGTTGGTACCTAGCCTGGACTATACAAACTCCATTCATTTACTCCACATGCCTCTTAGACTGCAGAATGAACTAGTCGGAAACCTAAGAAACTAAGACTTACCATTTCAGCTCTCAAGTTAATTTTATTTTAAAACTTAGTAAGATGCATCATTTCATATATGTTTTTAACAAGGGATATACAGAACCACATAACATTTCAGTTGCACAACAGAGCTATATCTAAAGACAATCACACAATTGTTTGTAATTAATGCTCACTAACATCAAAAATGTATTAGGAAAACCAGAACTATTATTCTGGCCACATATTTTTAAAGGAATAAATGCAAGCAAAAACATAACTTACCTATATGACCAACTTTAATTTTAAATGGTACATCTAGTTGACTCTAAAAAACATGTAAAACATTAATATAGTTTAACAAAAATAGAAGGCTACTTCTCCACGGAACTATTTAAACGGTTTAACTTAACTGTCACCTTATAATTGCCTTCAATACATTTAGACTTGTAAATATAAAATTCTAATCCAAAATACACCAAACCCACACATTCCAGGTAAACTTATCTTTTTAAAATAAATAAGGGAAAGAACCTATAGAAATACTGACTACTGATACTCCACAGCTGCCACCATGTAAACTAATCCTTCGGCCCACCTTGATTCAAGACTAAACCTTCTTGGAGTGGAGCAGGCAGCACCCCCCCACCCCCACCCCCTACCCCTACTTCTGGAAGCAGCTGCCATGGAAACGCATCCACCAGCCCAGCTCTACAGATTCACGACAATCCCAAGTCACTATTACTCACGAGTACTTGAGTCTCCTGGCTGAAAACTCCAGAGCACACTCAGGAAGGAGGCAGGCTGCCTCCCCACACTGCCGAAGCCCAGGCAGTCGCACCTACACCCCGCAGCTGCTACACACCAACGGCCCAGCTTCGCTGCTTTAAGACTAATGTCTACAAAGGCACTAAAGTGACAAAATTCCAGGCACACCAGTTTTCAGGCTAAGAACTATGGGATCTTCTTGGAGACAGGTGGGAGGCATCCTCCAACCCCTTCCAAAGCCCAGCCACCACTAGACATGGCAAAAACAAAATTAAAAAAAAAAACTACAATGCAACTAAAAACTACAACTATTTAAAAATGAGCAAAAGTCTTCAACAGACATTTTTATAAAAAGGCAAAAAGCACATTAAAAAGATAAGCAACCTGCTACTCATTAAAGAACGCTAAAGCTGGGACCAGGAGACAGGGAAGATGGGGACCATGCAGCCGCAAGTACAGGAGCAGGCGGAAGTGAAACAGCCCCAGAGCCCTGAAAAGCAGACAAAGCCAGAAACTTTCTGAGTGAGTAAATGCAAATACCCTGTGAATACTCTGGTGGAGAGAGATCACCTTTAAACGCACAGCGTGCCCGTAGCCAAATGGCCTCAGGGACCTCTAGAAATGGCAGAGGCACCTCCAGCTGGCCGATCTTCCCCAGCTAGGCGTTGACTGTGGTTAGAGCCTTTCAGTATCTGGGAGAGTCTTTCCCGGTCCTCTCAGCCCTGAGATCCGGGAGGAGGGGAGCAGCTGGGCCCCAACCTGCCGCCTCGCTGCACTCCACCTTCTTTTATTCCTTTTGGACGGGTCCATGCACCCAGAGCACACAGTGACGGAGGATGCCCCTTGCCCCCGGCTGTCCGCGGCCGGGATGTTGGGCAGCCACCGCAGAGTGGCAGCACGGTCCCTGGTCCTGCACGGTCCCTGGTCCTGCACGGTCCCTGGTCCTGCGCTGTCCTGGACACACCCACAACAGTCAGCGCAGATCTCTCCAGCTGGCCCCAGGGGGCGGAGGCGCAGCAGCTCCCTTGGGAAGCAGAGGGCTTGGGGGCAGAGGCACCCACCCGCGCTGGTCCAAGCCACCGCAGCCCCGCTGCCACCAGCCCCCTGCCAGCGCATGCGTCCTCTTGTGCCTGGCGGCAGGACCTGACCTAGCGGAGGCGGAGAAGGAGACGCTCAGGCCCTAGTGGCTGATGGCAGCTGTGAGAGCGGGGTCGCCCAGATCAAGCAGGAGGAGGAGCAGCGGCAGCTGAGAGGCCCCTACAGTGGTGGACGAGCTGCTGGACATCGCTGCTCCAGCCGTGCAGCCCTAAAGACAAGCTCGGCTGCATTGGCCTCTCGCAGAACAATCCGTGTGCACTACAAAGATCTCTAAAATCCAGTGATGTCATCTAGAAACTTTTGGAGAGTTGTTGACTGTTAAAACAAAATTGCAACAAACTGCTCAGCACCAATTGATCAGCAACAAACTGCTCAGCACCAACTGATCAGCACTGGCCATGATCCAGAACTCATGAGTAAATTTCCAAAGAAACCAAGAAAGGGAAATTCCACAGCTCCTTCCAGTGCCATGAAGCCGAACAAAAGCATGGGGTGGGGGGGAATGGACTCTGGTTCCAGTCCAATCTATTAGAGCCTCATAGATTGGTACCCACCAGGTACTAGGACTGATCAGTAACACCAAGAGAATGACCAGACGCTCAGCTGCTACGACTCCTGCCTGCAGAGAGCTGCCCAGGAAGCAGAGAGGTGGGAAACCGCTCCTCCCTGGCCAGTTTCATCATCACTTCTAAGACCAGCAAACACGCCAGTTACTGTGGGCACACTGCAGGCTTGGAGTGGGGATGATGCCCCTTCCCCTCACCCCCTACCTCCAGTGACCAAGTGGGTGTGACTATGAGCCTCGCAGATGTCATCTACAAGTGACCAGGTACCAGGACTGATCAGTAACCCAGGAGAATGACCAGACGCTCAGCTGCTATAGCTCCCTGCCTGCGGAGAGCTGCCCAGGAAGCACAGAGGGGGAAACAGGCCCGTCCCTGGCCAGTTTCAGCATCGCTTCTAGGACCAGCAAACAGCAGATTGCCATGGGCACGCAGGCTGGGCATGGAGCTGGGAAGTGAGGTCCCTCCTCTCATCCCCCACCTCCAATGACCCAGTGGGAGAGACTATGAACTACACAGATGTCACTCAGAACCGACAGTGAACGAGGACTGATAAGTAACTCCAGAATGACCAGAGGCACAACTACGACAAGCTCCTTCCTGTGGAGTGCTGCAAAGTGTTCACATGCCAGGCTAACAAAACCACCCAGTTCAGGGTCAGGTCTTTGCCAGGACCTATCCCCATATATATGCTGCAATGATCAATGTGGTTGCAACTGGCTAAGGGAGCTGGTGTAGGGATGGGGGAGGGGCTATAGCCTTTGGTGGCAGTGGGGGGCACTGCTGCAGGACACTGCCCAACATCGGCATCTTGCCTGGAGTTGCCTCCTGCAGGCCACTTTGTAGATAGGGGCGGAAAAGTTTGATATATGGCAGTATATCTTACCATGTATTCTATGTTAGGTGGTATATTTTCTCTCGTGGCTGCCACAATCATCGTGGGAACTAGCTGTTCTTACCAGTATATTTACCTGACCACGTTGGGTTCTAAGTAATTAGACCAGAGAGAAATGTTGTTCCGCCTCCAAGCAAGCGTGGTTCTCTAATAAGTCTAAAGGCTAATATACAAAACTACTCTGAAGTAAAGATGAGAATCTTGTGAAGGCTTGGAGAAATATATACCTGGCTGCAGAATACCCATTGGTACAGATACTTGCCTTTGTATTCTGAGATACAGTTCATCTCAGATGCTCTTCCCCGACTCTTACCCTGCAGGGGCAGATCTTGGCTGGGCAGCATTAACATTTCAATGGACCTAGGTGAGGTCCTGAGAGAAATTACCTGAGGAGAACTGACCCTAACTGCTTCCCTTTGGTGTGGGCAGTCTAAACTGAAAAGCTATAAAAGTTGTAACCTGCTTTACCAGGCTCTTTTGCCCTTTGCCTCTTCACCTGCTCTCTCTGCTCACCGCCTCTCCTTTCTCTTCCCTGTTGGCCTTAACACGTGGTAGCAGCCATTTTGGCCTAGTATTCTAAACCTACATATGGCCAGAGTCCAGCTGGGAACCTAAAGTCTGGACTTTTCCTGTTACTGATTTGTATACCAAAAACAAGTGTGAGTAAAGTCTTTTGAAACTTTGCTGGATTCTTGTGTCTTTCTCCATCCTCCGGCCGCTGATCCCCTGGGGCAGAAGGGAATTCCTAACCCTGCTCCCAGCATTCCCCAACAGGGCACACTGGTGATGGGACTGGTGTTGAACAATGAATGCTTTTGACAACTGTACTGTGAAGAAATCTGTAAATCACGGTGGAAAGAAAGAAAGAAAGAAAGAAAGAAGGAAGGAAGGAAGGAAGGAAGGAAGGAAGGAAGGAAGGAAGGAAGGAAGGAAGGAAGGAAGGAAGGAAGGAAGGAAGGAAGGAAGGAAGGAAGGAAGGAAGGAAGGAAGGAAGGAAGGAAGAAAGAAAGATAGATAGAGAGAGAGAGAGAGAGAGAGAGAGAGAGAGAGAAGGGGCGGACCAATAGCCCAATGGGTAGGGCATTTGCGTTGCACGCAGCCAGCCTGTGCCGGCCCGGTTCGATCCCCAGCATCCCATATGGTCCCCCGAGCACCACCAGGGAGTAATTCCTGAGTGCAGAGCCAGGAGTAACCCCTGAGCATTACCGGGTGTGACCCAAAAAGCAAAAAAAAAGAAAAACAAAGAGAAATAGAGAGAGAGAGAGAGAGAGGAAGGAAGGAAGGAAGGAAGGAAGGAAGGAAGGAAGGAAGGAAGGAAGGAAGGAAGGAAGGAAGGAAGGAAGGAAGGAAGGAAGGAAGGAAGGAAGGAAGGAAGGAAGGAAGGAAGGAAGGAAGGAAGGAAGGAAGGAAGGAAGGAAGGAAGGAAGGAAGGAATAAAAGTTGGGACCAAGTTAAGACACTTACCTTGAACACACACCAACCTGAATCCCCATTACACAATAAGTTCCCCAAACCCTACCAAGAATGATCTCTGAAAACAGAGCCAGAAGTAAAGCTCTGAGTACTGCTGGGTGTGGCCCAAATACCAAAAAAGGAAAAAAAAACCATTTTGTACTCATTAGGGTGGCTATTATTAAAAACCCAAATAACAACAACAAAAAAAAACCACCAAATAACAAGGACAAGGAAATAGTTCACAAATACATGAGACCCTGAGTCCCAACCCAGCACCAAAGAGCCACCCAGCACCACTGGGTCCAGGGCCCCAGACAGCTCTGAGCACCCCAGGCTGTGGTAAAGGTGGCCTCTGAGCAGCCCTGTCCAGCACCAGTCAGGCTGAATTCAGCTATAGAGAGACCCTGGGCCCCTAGAGCCAGCACTGCCAGGAAGGGTCCCTAAAGAAAACAAAAACTAAATGTCTGCAGTGTTGGAGGACATGTTTAGCTAATCTGGGAGTTTTGTTGTTTTGCTCACTCCCAGCTTAATCTTATTTAAGCCAATGTTCATTCTAATGAGATCTCTCTTCTATGTAAACACTTCTAGAGGGTGTGGGCAGTTACAGAAGTCACCTTGATTGAATAACTTCTGACTTACACATCTACTAAGACTTCTATGTTTTCTAGATTGGGCACAGCTCCTCTTTATACCCACTGCACCCAACGTGGGACAGTTAGAATTTACCAGGAGACTACCACCCTGGCTACGCTGAGACTAAAGGTAGACTATAGGAAGGATCATACTAGTTTGCTCTAAGCAGGCGAGTATGACCCTTTCAGTACATGAGAACAAGATACTCAGAATCACCCTGGTGCAGATAATAAGGACCTTGTGGGTACCATCTAGATTACATGAAGCTCATGAAGTTAAGATGTATTACTTTATATCAGCCCCCTCTCTCTCCAGTGTTTTACATAAGAGATAATCTCGGGATTAGTCCTTGGTGTAACCTTTGTTTATACCTACAATAGGGTGTGGCACTACACTCTGTTTAGGGTTCTTTGTTGGCATGACAACCTCCCGATTGGGTTACTTTGGTGTATATAAGGGGGCTGACTTGAGGCCCCTTCACCTTTTGCCTTTTGGTTCCTCAGCCTTCAGCTTTTGGCTTTTTGGCTCCTGCGGCTTTTGGCTTTTGGCTTTTGGCCTTCTTCTTCCCTGTGGGATCTCGCCTTGTGAGTGTTTATTCCCCTTGGAAGTTTTTACACATGGTGGTCGCCATCTTGGCCTACACGTGGCTGGGGTTCTAGCCTGGAATCCTAAGCATCGGGTTTTTCCTTTTGCTGATTTGTATGCCTGAACCTGTGATAAGTAAAGCCTTTTAAAACCGCATCGGATTCCTGAGTGTTCATCCATTCCTCGCCGGCCTCGGAGGTAGAAGGGAACTTCGCTTCCCGGCACTGTCGGGGACCCCGGCGGAGCGCCCGACATGCAGGATATGGAGAGACTGAAACCCCTCATTTATATGTGACAGGAGTAGAATCGGTTCAATGAGTAGCACAGTTCCTACAAAATCTAATGATAAAACTATCACATAATCTAGCAATCCCAGCTCCTAAGTATGTAGCCAAATGAACTCAAAACACAGGGACAAACTGGCATTATCTATGTCAATGCTCAAAGCAGCATTATTCTTAAGAACCTAAGGCAGGAACAGCCCAAACACCTATCCACAACGGAGTGGATAAATTCAATACAATATATACACATATGGAATACATTCAGTCCTGGAAAGGCATAATATTCTGCTTCCTATTATAACATGGACGTACCTAGAATAAGTTATAGTAAAATAAATCAAAAGC